>JAVQJS010057234.1:0-17955 GCA_036024795.1 Galaxias rostratus | reverse complement strand
CCCCCCCCCCCCCCCCCCCCCCCCCCCCCCCCCCCCCCCCAAAACAACATCAAACGTCAGAGTGTCAAAGGCGTCTAGCATATTTGAACATGTCTCTGCTCATATTTTTCTCCATGATTTGAATGATCGGCAGGGCTTTGAGATTTTCTTTGTGGTTCCCTCCCCCCGCCCCCCCCCCCCTCGATCTAGATATAACATCACCACGAGTCTGTATCCGTTTGAAGGGGACAACATCTATAAGCTATTTGAGAACATTGGGAAGGGAGAGTTCACAGTTCCAGAGGAGTGCGGCCCCCTCCTGTCAGAACTACTGAATGGTAAGCAAACAAGATGGATGGATGAACGGATGGACTGATGGATGCTGTTGGGTTAACGTTTGATTCCGTTTCTGTCCACTAGATGGTGCCAGACTGTCTTGAGTCTGGCTAGTCCTGTTTGAAGAGGCAAGCCCACCCCGCAGAAATCCCTTGGATTGCTGACGTAGCTGAATTCTAAACATTCCGTTAGAATGTTATTCTTATTCCCTGAATTCTCACATTGGGTCCATAATGTCAATTTCACCAAGCTTGTAGATTTTATGAATAGTCGCTGAAAGATCTTTAATCAAGATTGCCCGCATTTGAACCAAACAGTGTGTCAAATCAAGTCCTACAATATTGGGACAGATATTGGTGACACAACATTGGAATCCCCGATTCAAACAGAAATGCATGGTGGTTAATGGTTCCTGACAAGAACGCCATCGCGTGCACATTACCATACACAAGGCTTAAGGTCTAAATTTGTTCTCGACTGTACTGTTGGTGAATTTATGCTTAATCCCAAACACGTTCGCACCCGTAAAGAAAACACACGGGAGTGATCCAGAGTGGAATTAGCTGCACCAAATAAGGCCTGTTTGAATGCCTCTAACTACAATTATTCTGATTAGAATTAGATTTCCAGTGTGGTTCATGCTGGCGTCTGACAGAACTGATTGAAGATTATTTGATGTGCTTACTGACATCACTCATAAGCAAAATGTCCGGCTAAAAGATTATCAAGGCGTTAATTCTTTTTTTTTTCTTGTAAAAAAACATCCCAGTGGAAGAAGTCTGTGAAACAGTGTGGTACAGTTATGAGTCGGCTGTGAGCGTTCATCCAGCTTCTATGGGCGTCATGATGCAGTCCGTACCTGGGAGGCAGCCGGTTAATAATCGCATGGGCTAAAAATAAGAACCCCATCACAAAAGGTGTCCTTCGGCACGCGCGCGCTGCCGCTCACAGACGAACCCACTAGCCCACAGCCAGCTCTCTGCTCGGCTCGGCTCGGCTTGGCTCGGCTCGGCTCGCTGCGATGTAATCGCACTCTCAGGCGTTTCAGTACGTCCCCGACACCGCGACGCTTCATTGCAGATGTCGTGTTCTGACAGCATGGGGACGTCTGCAGCTAGATCTTGATGACCTAGGTCCTTGTGAATAGATGTATAAATCGCCTGCAGCTAGATCTTGATGAACTAGATCCTCCCGGCTTGATCTATGGTTGCGTTGTGTAGGTCATCTCCATGATATGACGTCACATTGGTTTTTGCGTGTTTCTATCGCATGCCTTTTAAATTATTTTACACACCTGGAAGTTGTTTGTCTCCAGCACTATTTTCTTCTGATTGCAAGACAGACTGTTGTCTAGCTGGGCTTTTTCCCCAGTATAGACGGGATGGGAGTGTGTGTGTGTGTGTGTGTGTGTGTGTGTGTGTGTGTGTGTGTGTGTGTGTGTGAGAGCCAGACGTTGCCTACTCCGTTTGGTTCAACAGATGTCCTAAATATTGTGTTATGCAAGTCCTATTCCGAAGCCGATCTTTGATTCCCTCTCTTCTCCTCTGTTTGTGTTCTCCAGGAATGCTTGAATATGAGCCGGTCAAGAGGTTTTCCATACAGCACATAAGGCAACACAAGTGAGTGAATCAGGGGCTCGGGTCAGATCTACAGTACCAGTACCGTTCCCCGCAGGGCCCGGGCGGTGCCATATAGAGATCATCATGGTCATCCATCTCCTAGTATGTGGGTGAAGGTGTGGTCATCACGACGCCCTCCGGCTGCCCAGAACCACAGAGGCCCAATCAATGACTGACTCCTGCGCGGTGCATTTGTTTCTCTTCAATGCGGTTTTGCCTGTAAACAAACAGATTAGCCAGATAAATAGACGAAAGGGATAGAGCAGAGGGAGGACAGGAGGAACGTTGGGAAGGCTGTCAATAACCGCGGCCTGTGTCCTGAAAGCGAGCTGTTTGCTTTGGGGGGGGGGGCTGGTGTTTTGACAGAAAAGAGGAGCGGACTGATGCTCCTTCAACAACGCCTCCGCCAATCCTCTCTGCGTGGGGCCGGACCAAAGAGACTCGGCTCACCACAGTGTCCGACGTGTAACGGCCGCGGCGTAGCCGTAACTCAACTCAAACGGAGTGCCACACTTTCACCGGACGCCTCCGGTCGGATCGAGGTGTCTGCCCGTTTCCGTGTGTTTTCACCAGGGTAACTTCCTTCTCCTTCCACTCCCAGTTGGGTGCGTAAGAAACACCCGCCGTCGGAGCCGCCCGTGCCCATCCCCGCCAGCACGGAGAGCCGGGACCCGTGGCGCAGCATGACGGTGGTGCCCTACCTGGAGGACCTGCACGGCTACGGCGACGAGGAGGACGAGGACGACCTCTACGACGCCGAGGACGAGATCATATACACTCAGGACTTCACAGTGCCAGGTACACGCACACACACACACACACACACACACACGTGTTCGAGACGCCTGTGCACAAAGGCGGATGAAGATATTGTGTTTTATTCTGCGTTCTAGATCTGCTCCGCTGGTTCGAAAGTAAGGTTGCAGTCGGAGGAAAGGTCAGAGAGGGACAGCTTTCAGGGAAGTTCAGTCAGACAAAATGCCCAGAAGAGGCCAGTCTGAAGGAGAGCAACTAGTTTTTAACGAAAAGTGCAGGGGGCTTTCAATCTTTTTTTTTTTTGTTAAGTGTTTTTAGCGTCATCGGTGCAAAGTGCTAAAATTGTAACCAAAGTTTGTTTTTGAATGTACCAAACTGTTTTTGTATGTTAAGCCATTTTAATAAATGCATGCTTTGCCATCTGTTGCTTTTGAGTCTGAACGATAACCTCATCCTTTGCGGAATTATGGTCATGTCAAACTGGTCCGTTGCCTGGCAACAAGGTGCCGTGGTGACGGCAGTGGTCCCTATCCCTCTGTTCCTGAGAGCACTGTACGTCCTGCTAAAGGAGCCTCTTTGGATTTTCAATGGGGCTGCGGAGCTTGAATGGCAGTGGGTGAAGCCCTTCTAAATATAACCCCGCTGAAATGCTGCACGGTGTGGGAGTATGAATGGTTATTCCAGATCCCACTCATTCACACGCGCACACACACACACACACGTACGAGTGATGTGGGAGCCTGCGCTGTAACACGAACAGCGGTCTGACCCGGAGGTCAAGGGACAGCGTGTTCGGAGATGCGAGGTAGCCACAGATGAGGCAGGTCCGTCAGGAGGGGGGCGTTCAAGCTGCTTGGTCTCAGATCTCAACGAGGATCTTCACACCGAGGACGTTGTTTCAGCTGGTCCCGTCACCATAGAGCCCTCCTCTGCCTTTTCTCGTTAAGTCCACTCAATCTGGAGCAGTCATGACTCTCTCTGACTCAACGTTGCCTGCGTTCGTCATGACTAACCAGAAAGAGTCTACTGGCGTTACATGTCCACATTAACGGTCCAAAACCTTTGAGGCGGATTCTTTTTTAGCCACGTCGTTCACTTTGACCTTGTGTTTTGGGGTTGTTATCTGTATGGATAAACCTTTTTTATGTTTGCGCTTCAGCTCACAAGTTGATGCAAGACATTTTCTTAAGTGGAATTTATAGTTGAATCCTTCATAGCAAGTCGTCCAGGTCCTAGAGAAGCAAAACAGCCCCACACCACTATGCTGCTAGCAATGTCTAACTCTTACTATTTCAGAACATAATCATAGTATGTTGGTGTTTATTTCAGACATAGGGACTCACACCAAGTGACCAAATGACCAACTATATGTACAGAGAACGTTATCCCAGAAGGTGTTTGCAAATGCCAGGCAAGCAAGTTTGTTAGTTTCGGATATTTCTTTGGGCTGGCAACTCCTCCGTGAATAAGATTCTTTTGCCCAGTATCTTCTTTTTTTCATGATGAAATCAAGGTGAAAGTTCATCACCATTGCATGTAAGGACTGTAGTTCTTTGGACAATTGGTCTGGGTTTGTCCTGTGCCTTCCCGGACGTGTCTTTGATGGGTATTTGGCGTTGTGTAGGTGGGACAGCCACTCCTGTGTGGTGGCACCTCCATTCGGTGATGGTGGCTTTCACAGTTGGCTGTGTCCTGGAGACTTGAGGAATGTCTGTGTTCCTTTGCACACTGATGGATCGCGGCGATCTTTTCGACTCGGCCCTACTGGAACGCCTGGCCTCCGGCTTTTGGGGTTTGCTTGTTTACAACTTGTAGCCAAAACGCCTCGTTAGATTTCAAATGTTCTACTTAAGTGGTGTTAAGACTCCTCATGGCTGGCAGTGATTAATCAGGGTATGTGTAATCGATCTATTCAACAAATGTAATTGAAAACAGAATTTGATTAGATAATTAAGAGGGCAATAACCCCAGGGAGTTATGAGTGTTCGATAATTTTTCTAATCATAATTACTAAACTGAACTTAATGCAGGATGTATTTGTCGGAAAGGATATATTTCGGTTGTAGACCTGGAACATTTAAGTTGGAAAAATATAGGAATGTCAACCAAATCTAGCAAATGTAAAACGGCAAAATGTGAAGGCACTAATCCATATTTACCCGACTATAAGTATCTGCTCAGTGTACTTATTCGTAACTTGTCTGTTTGTTTGTTTGTTTGTGTGTTTGTCTCGGCCCTCCAGGACAAGTATTTGAGGAGGACCTGGAGCAGGAGGCGGTGGAGCCGATCCGGGCCGCGGCCAAGCCGGTGTGTGTCAACGGGACGGACGGCAGCTCTCAGAACAGCAAGGCCAAAGTCGAGCGCCGCTCCTCCTCCTCCTCCAACCCGTCTCGCAAAGGGGTCTCCACCGCCAGCAAGATCCGCAAGCTCTCCAACTGCAAACAGCAGTGATCCCCCGCCCTCCCCCCCTCCTCCCTCTATTCTCCATCGAGCCACCTGGTGAGAGACTCGGCCCGTCGTCTTCCTCGCTCCGCTTCAGTGATCCGCCGGATCCTGAGCGAGACTCTCTGGCCCACTGGATGGCACACCCGGGTGGGGGGACTGTTGGAGGGCAGGCGAGGAGGAGGGGGGGAGGAGGAGAGAAGGGGGGGTGAGAACGTAGCGGGGAGGAGATGGGTGGAGAGGGGGGGGGGGCACTGTTGGAGTACAGGCGAGGAAGAAGAGGAGGAGGAGGGGGGGTTGAGACCGTAGCGGGGAGGAGATGGGTGGAGAGGGGGGGGGCACTGTTGGAGGACAGGCGAGGAAGAGGAGGAGGAGGAAGAGGAGGGGGGGGGGTTGAGAACGTAGCGGGGAGGAGATAGGAGGAGAGAGGGGGGGGGTGGGGTGAGAAGAGGTGCAGTTCAGCAGAAAGAAAAGACGTGGTAGAATAGACGGAGAGGTGGCGAGCGTTCGGAGACGAGGATGACGAGGAGGAGGTGTGGAAGAGGGGGATTTGAGAGGAGGGCGCGGGGAGCCGTGTTGATATTCCGTCGGCAGCGCCGGGTGATGAGTCACCACTCCACAGGCTGCCTCCCTCTACCATCCCTGCTCCCTGTACATGCCCAGTGAACAGCAGCCCGGCCTCTGCTGCCTGCGTTACTACCAGCCTCACTCCTTCACCGGGTCCGGTCTCTCTAGAGGTGATATGTGCGTCCAGGGAACCCAGGGTCAAGCAAATGTGCTGGATTCGGTTTGAGGCCCAACTGGGATTAATGGGGAAACATGCTAAACACACACGAACATGCCGCGTTTAGATGCTGTGGTGACGAACACATTGTTTGCAGACAGGGTTTCAACGTTGCCACATTGAGGCACTGTCTCCGTCGGTTACTTCCTTGCACAGGCACGCACACACAGACACGCACGCACACACACACAGGCACGCACACAGACACGCACACAGGCACCCGCGCACACGCACACAGACACGCATACACATACAGACAGACACGCGCGCACGCACACAGACACGCACGCACGCACACACACGCACGCACGCACGCACACACACGCACACACACGCACACACACACACACACACAGACACGCGCACACAGACACGCACACACACAGACACGCACACAGTTGCGCTGTGGTGGGGGTGAGCTGTGCGGAGAGGCTCTGTATTAATATGTCCTGGCGATGACTCATCGGAGTAGAGATGGAGTGGGTGAGATGGTCTCTGTCTTCCTCTCCCGCCCTCAGTCCCCCCATGTCTCTCTAACATCCCCGGCTGTTTCCCCCTCCACACCTCAACCCGGTATCTGTGTGCTAAAATCACGGGGTCGTTTTTTTCCATTGTTGAAAGAACTTAACATCTTTCGTCTGTCCGTCCCCGTCCCCACCACCTGTCTTTGTCTCCCCTCTGTCTCCCCCCTGCCTCTGTCTCCCCCCTGCCTCTGTCTCCCCCCTGTCTCTGTCTCCCCCTGTCTCTGTCTCCCCCTGTTTCTGTCTCCCCCTGTTTCTGTCTCCCCCCTGTTTCTGTCTCCCCCCTGCCTCTGTCTCCCCCCTGTCTCTGTTTCCCCCTGTTTCTGTCTCCCCCCTGTCTCTGTCTCCCATCCTTCCCCTTCCCATCCCGCTCTGCTTAGGATCATCCGTTCCTGTTCTCCTGTCCCTGGAGCCCATTGCTGTGGTGAGAGGAGACTGCTGGTGGTGTGCCCCGCCTTTCCTGGCCTGTCGGGCTGCAAGACGGCCTTATGGATGCTTTTGGACGCGTTTGACGAAGGGAGGGAGGAAGAAAGGGGGGGGGGGGGGCTGTGTTGTTGGCTGAAAGACTGCGTTCACTGCGTGTGTGAAGAGGTTGCTTTGTTTTTTTTTATAGTGGGTTTTTCTTTTTTTTCTTCTTTTTTTTCTTTTTTTTGCTCCTCCGCGTCCCAGAGGTTAACCATCCTCTCGTTCTTTCCCTTCATCCATCCTGCTCTCCCTGGCGTCTCCGAGGAGGGGAACGTGCTGCAGCGGACCGTGGGCTCCCACCTCCTCCTCCTCTTTGATTCTTAGTCTCCCTTTTATTCGACAGTACCTGACAGCTGTTTTAAAGGCACACGTTTGTATGTGTAAAATGATTGGTGTTGATAAGTAAGATTTGAATAAGTATATATTTAAACCATGGTGAGACTGATGCTGTGGGTGGGGAGAAATGCATGCTGTACGGAGCTTGGCCAAAGGGAATACGCTCGGTTACGGAGAGACCAACGGACTGAAGCTTTGACTTCCAATGCTGATGGGTTGGGCTTTATTCTTTTCGTTTATTTGTTTTCCATTTAGTTTTTGAATTGTTTTTCTCCTCTTTTTTTTTTTTTTTGAATATTTTTTTAATTATTATTTATATAAAACATGTCCCAACCAAGCTGTGTTGTGTGGCTTTCTTATGGTAGAGGTTTAAGTGTTTGGAAAGACCATCCTGACTGACAGGAATTTCCTGTGAGGGACACCCTGACCGGGGGAGCTGTTGGTTTAATGAATTTGACAACAGGTTAACTAATTACTAGTTACACAATTATGTGATGAGGGAACGAGGGGGATACGTGCATGGCCCCTTGTGCTTCGTTCTAGTTTATACACTCTGTGTCGAGTCTGAATCTAGAAAGATCCGGAAGAAACCCTTAAATGTCTGCCAGTCAAAGAGCCCAAACGGATGGTTTCCACTGTGCCAATCATCTCCCTGGGAGCTCCACCCACCTCTTACGTAACCAGCCCCATCATCAGCCCCTGACTGAGAATAGATCAGAGCAGGTGAGTCACAGCTCGGAGAGAGAGAGGGAGGGAGAAGCGCTCTACCCACGTCAATGGGACAATGGAAAGGTTCTCTATCTAACGATACACAGGGAATGGTGCAATGACGAAAATATGAAACGCGTGTAATCCACTGGGTGGGGAATATGGGTTTTTCTGATTGGATTGATAAACCACGGTTCTGAGCAGAGACTTGATTTTGTCCCTCATGGGTGCGTTCATCCAGTAAATCGAGCAGTGCATTAGGTTGACACATCCCCACTGCGTAGCTCACTGTGATTAACACCGCGATGTTTAACTGAAAAGTGTTGTCATCCTGACGTTTTTATTTGAAAGGATTTAGCCATCCAAAAATAATATGTACATCAGTTGGTCCCACAAAGTCGGAACTTGTCAAGGCATCACCAAATAGTTATGTTTTGCTATGCATCTTCGTTACTCTATACTCCAGTTGATAACGTAACCAGGTATACATCGTGTATAGGAGAATGGGTACAATTGCTGGGATCACGTTTAGTTTGCCGAAAGAGAAAAAAAAATCTGTGGCGTGATCTGCCTTACTCAATTTGATCAATTTTAAGACCCACGGGAATGGGTGCATCATCATTTGATGAAGGTTTTGATGACCGTAGCTTTACTGTGTACAGAGATATGGACCTCAAATAAACACACGAAGGACTTCATAGCAGACCGAAGGGTAGACTAATTCTCCATTGTTCAGTAAAGAACAGCAAGTGTAAACACCTGAAAATCTATAGTTTAATATTTGACCAATGGTGTAGCGGTAGGTTTGTGCAAGTATACTACTTATACCCACCATTTATCTGGAGCTATATATAATATACACACTTATGTGCTGAATAGTAATGGAAAAAAAGCGAGTACCATTCACAGGCCTACCAACCGTCCTCTTAGTGTGCCAACCTTTAGAATGCCTGTGCACCCTTTAAAAGAACCACGCAGTCACTTCATTGTTGAACAATAAAGTGAATACAAATTATACACTCCCCAGACCCGGACACTGCCGTGAATTCAAGAACATAAAATCAATATTTCCTTCAGTTTTAAGGGGCTTCTCTCTTCTTGCCGTCTTCCCGTCAACCCTGTCCATCTGGCCCCGAAAAGCCCGGGAGCTTCCCTTCTCAGTCACTTAAAGTATCATCTGTCAGCCTGGTGGTGGATTGTCCTTCTCTCAGAGTGGAAGGGCACAGCCCCATGGCTAAGGGGAGGGGAAGAGAGGGGGACGGGGACAGGGGGGGGGGGGGGGCTGACGGAAGCATTTGGGGATTACTTCCTTCCGTTGAGATGCATAAACTCAACAACATCAGGACACGGAGCAAACATGGGAAATCCAAAGCTACAACCCATTTCCTTCATTTGGTTAGAGAACGGTAAATATGGCGACAAGGACACTTAGGGGGGGATGTAGTTTGGAATGAGGAAAGTGGATGATCAACATGCCAAGTTATTTTCCTTCCCAACAAAGTGCTTTTGTTTCTTTAGGTAAAACTGTACAGTAATCACTTGACTTCTTTTTTGTTTTTTGTTTTTACACGAAAGCATGATGTAAATTCACATCACTGTATCTAAAATATAGACTGTGCAAGATGAACAGAAATTTAAACACACTTTAGATCTAAATGTCTTCCAACTCCCTTCTCTTCACTAACTGAAATTAAAAAAAAAAATTTTTTTGCAATTTGTTCTAAAACATTCTCAGACATGAAAAGAGCAGTCTCACGACAAAGTGATGACAACAGCAGGAATGATCAGAAAGTAGCTCCTGGCTTCACTATGAAAGTACAAGTCTTTCTAGAAACACTGGAAGTCACCGGAGAATTGCTGCTTGAAGCCCATAAAGTATGATATAAGCATAAACTGAACGACCTACCAATTCATTTCATTGGAATTGTGTCGTAACGCTAGCCATTCAAAGGAAATCACCTCATTATTACTTACACATTGTTCCATTTTACACGTGTGAGGGAAAAACTGATTGGCGAGTGAAGAATGACAGAGATGAGTCTTTTATGTGGGACTACGGTCAGGGGAGGACGTGTGGGAGACGGTGACCACAGCCTCCAGGCCCCCTTGGTCCCTCCCCAGGTGCTGCCCTGTCCTGAGCCCCGGGAACAGTCTCTCCTCCAGGGTCACAGCCAGCTTGTCTGACAGGCTGCTCTGGGGCTTCAGGACGGGCCTGGTTGGGGCCGGAGCTGGAGAGGGCTCGGGGGAAGTCGCGGAGGGTTTCTGTGTTGAGCGAGGAGACAGGAGAGCCGAGGCCATCTCAGACAAAATGGCCTGGCTGCTGTTGTTGTTTCTGTTGTCCACTTTCGGATCCATCCTACTCAGCCGGTCGCACGAGCGGCTCGCTAGGCCCTCGCCGCCTAGCGACTCCACGGTAGCGGTGACCCTGCTCACATCCCCAGAGGCCACGCCCCAACCCGCCGCGGCCCCTCCCCCGGCCTCCGCGCCGTCGTCGGCCGCCCCCCCGCACACCGCGTCCCCGCCGCCGGCAGCGGTCTCACTCGCCTCCTCGTCGGCGGCGCTGGCGATGCGCGACAGGGTGCTGTGATACCGGGTGTCCATAGGGTACCCTGCGCTGTCCCCTCTGCGCAGGGGGCTGAAGCGCTGCCTCTCCAGGGAGGGGGAGTACCTGCCCCCGGTGCCCGCCCCGGGGTCGCTGTACTGCTTGTGCCTCTGCCACTGCTTGCGGAGGTGGATGCGGGAGCGGTGCCTGGAACGCGGCGGCGAGTCCTCCTGGTCGAAGCGGGGGTCGTGGCGGAGGAACTCGCTGAACAGCGCGTCCGTCTTCTCGTCGATGCTGTAGTCGCGGCGACGCAGGCGGGGCCGATGCGGCGAGGGCTGGGGGAGGGGCGGCGGTGGCGGCTGCGGTGTGGGGGAGGTCGGTTGGGGAGTGTCCAGTGGCGTCTGTGGGTGCGGTGGTTTCAGACGTTGGGTGGGTTCCTGTGACAATGGGAGCCTCACGCGAAGGCCTCTCTCCGCTGTCTCTGCGCCATCCGTTATCTCATCCTCCAGCTCTTCCTGGAAGACTCTGGCCTGGGAGCCCTCACAAACCGAGCCTTTCCTCCTGGAGCTGGTGAAGAACAGCCTCCTCTCAGTCGCCGTTTTACCTCGTGGGCATCCAGGGGCCCCAAACAGACGCAGCTCCTCTGGGGCCCGGGAGGGGGCCTCGATGGAGGCGTACCCGCTGTCCATCTGTAGGAGTTTACGGTTCCCTGCCTCGCCTTCTCCTCCTCCGGCGCTGCTCCCCGACTCGGTGTCCCCGCCTGACGCCCCTCGTTCGCCCCCGTCCGCCTCCTCGCCCTCCCGCTCTGGTTCGTCGTCCAGATCCTGAGAGAGGCAGCCGGACCGGGCCCCGACGCCCCCTAGCGAGCAGACGCTGTCGGCGTCACTGCGGATGGACTCGCGGTCCGTGCTGCTCTGGTCGGAAGAGGCGCACTGCTCCAGAGAGGCCCGCAGGCTCCAGATATCCCTGTACAGTGAAGGGGCTGTCTCGCCGCTCTCCCGCCGCCCGAGGCAGTGCAGAGGCGACCCTGAATCGGGCCCAGTCCTGGCCTCTGCACCCAGCACCTCAGCCCCTGCAGCCACGCCCGTGCCCGCTCCCCCCTCCTCTCTCCTCCGCCCTTTGACCTCGCTCGCCAGCGTTCCCTCGGTGCCGTCATATTCGTCTTCTAGACTTTCAGCCTTGTCACTACGTCGGTCTCCTGCTTCAAATGGAACGCCTCCACCGTCCTCCTCCGCTTGCCTCCTCCAAACATCTGCACTCTGCAGAGCATCTCCTGCTGCATCTGCCTCTGTCTGCTTTTCTTCCCCGGCTCCCGTTGTTGCCTCCCTCTTCGGTCCAGCCTCCGTGTCTCTCTCCCGGGCCTCGTGTTGACCCGAAGTGGGCTGGGTCTGGTGAGCCGCTGAGATACCGGTGCTGATGCTGACCCCTGCCTCCACCACAGCCTCCACCTCTAGCCTGCACACAGTGAGAAATGCCCGTGTGTTGTTCAAATAAAAAGGTTGCGGCACACCGTGGCACTGTTGAATAGCAGGACGCCATTGTTGCGTTGAGGGTTACTTACCTGCAAAGAGTGCCGGGTGGTGAGAGCGGAGTCGTGGCTTGGAACAGGGAGCCTGCCGAGAGGGGCTGGAAGTCGCTGGTCCGGCTGGCACTGTGCGGAAAATCCCGCGGGATTTCATCACTGAGAGGGGAGAGGTCGTCCTCTGTGTGATCTGTGTTTTCACTGGCTGCCCTCTGCCTTTGGAATGGCTTCCTCTGGGGCGAGCCTGGGAATGACAACACGCCCCTTTTTATGTATTTCGAAGTTATGAGTCCCTTTTTAGAGTTACATTGAACTTTTTTACCCTCAGAGGAACTAGAGCCAAGAATCAGAAGGACATCACTTAAACGGAAATCACCTTTGGCGTCCAAACTAGCAGCCCGATGGCTGCTGTCAAACTTCCACTTCCTGAAGTAAGGCCCCGCCCCCTCCAAACTGGCGTGGCGCCGCAGTTTGGAGATGAACTGAAGCACAGGGGTCTGGCCGGCGGGCAGAGACATCCCTCGTCTGCCCTTCATCTTCCTCTCTCCTTCCCCCCTGTCGCCGATGGCCTCCACCTATCAGATGCGATAACCGTGAATGAAGGGAGAGGAGGAGGAGGACGAGGAGGAGGAGGAGGATGAGAAGAGAGGGATGATGAGTCGTGACAGGGAGAAGCTTGGCCCCCTCGAGGCATACGTTTGTCACTCAGAGACATGAGTGATGTCACCGAGATTTTTATTTTTATCGTCGAGGGTTGAGGCCTAGCAACCTCCTCACGTAGCTCTGCTGATGTGTAATAGCAAACCACACAAATAATCATGACTGTTGATTTCATGCCAAGTTGTCTCTGTCAGTTTAAGTGTGTGCTGGTGCGCGTCGATATTTGTCCGAGACACTCACATTCCTGGTGTGTGAGCGCTGTGGTTTCAGAGCTGGCAGTTTGCGAGGGGGGCCTTGGTCCAGGATGATGGAGTGATGAGGTTCGCCAGGCAGACCTCCACTGAGGCTCGGGCCCAGCCATATGTGTGATGCCGGGGATAGGCCTCTCTCAGATGGCTGGGTGGTAGCCAGAGAGACAGAATCAGTTTGAAGCAAGGAATTACAGCTTAACAGTGTCGATCACGCAAAAACTTTAAACGACTTTAAATGTTAACAACATTTTGAACATCAACATTTCAACCCTACTGTCATCCTACTTAAGTGTACTCAATTTCTGCGCAATACAACTTAATGTTTCCTCCCACAGTTCAAAAACATGCAGGTTAATTGGTGACTAAATTGTCCATAGGGGTGAATGTGTGCGTGAGTGGTTGTATGTCTAGCCCTGCAATGGATTGGCGATCTGTCCAGGATGTACCCCGCCTCTCGCCCGAAGTCGGCTGGGATACGCTCCAGCCCCCCCACCCCCCCCCACCCCCCCGTGACCCTGCATAGGATAAGCGGTTCTGATAATGGATGGATGGATGGATGGATGGATGGATGGATGGATGGATAGATGGATAGATAGATGTGTCTGACCCAACGTAACTGACCTGATAGATGCCAAGAGGAGGCTTAGGGGCGGGCGTCTCGCTGATGTTCAACGTGCTGCTCCCGGCGGACTCACACTCCATGATGGTGAGGATGTTCAGGGCGGAGGGCGGCGGGGCCAGGTGGAGGTGTGTGAGCCGGGCCTTTTTCAGGTGATGGAAGTCCCCCTCAGTCAGTGTGTACCTGAGCATTCAACTTTTCATTATTTTTTTGTCATCTCCATCACAGAATCAGATCACCTTCCTCGTTTGGCAGGACCTGAGGTTTGACGCCAGTGAAGGAATCACTGGGCACTAACCCGAAGGACACCTATGTATGGTCGTTTAAGGGTTCGAAAACAACAACAAAAATATGCTGAGTCATGAGTCAAGCCCGTTTGTACCTGCGTCCTTTGTCCTGGTTCTTCCTCTCCTGTTCGTAAAGCGTCGACTCATTGAAGGAGACGCGGCGTCCGGTCAAGCCGGTGGACAGGAAGTGATCCGTCTCGCCGTCGTGACAGATTGTGGATGCGGTGTCCGACTCATCCAGGCGAATGGTGATCTCTGGAACATGGGGATTGGGAAGGCCACCACAGGACACCCGTCAATGGCTGAAATGAATGAATAAAAGGCGAGGACGCCATCCCATCCGGAAGGGTTCGATATGGAGATAGAATCGTTTGTTGTTACCTTGAGTGGGCTGAGAGTCTTCCACATAAGTAGTATTAGTCTTCTCAGGGTCATTGCTGCCCCTGCCAACATAGAGGTAAAAAAATAACTGGGGGGTAATCTATAGGTATTACTCTCGTGACAGTCGGTGGCGAAAAGCCGCCTCGGATCAGCGCTTTTTAGTGGGTTTGCATGTGACGGACAGGCCCTCCTCGCTCGGGACTGACCTGGAGTAACGACGTCCGCCCACACAGCAGTGGTGGCAGAAGAGGAGCAGCAGGGACAGTAGGACCAGAGTCCCCCCAGCAAACACACACAGCAGCACCAACAGCAGGACATAGTTCTCCACCCGGCCCGCGGACACAGGCAGGTCCTGGAGGGACGGGGGAAGAGGGTTCGGATCAGACACCGTGGGACCACGCCGAGTCGTTGCTGGAGAATAATTCCTGGAAATTTACTGTGCCTTTTTCCAACCTGACTAGATGGCATGATTACGAGAGACTGTAAGATGAGAGAAGCGAAAGGCCTTGTGGGAGGTACACTATCGTTTGTGTCATCAAACCGTGTTCTGTGTGCAGAAGAGACTGAGAGAATGGGCGGCATGCAGATTCTCATTCTATGCCCTGGCATCTGAGCAACCGGCATCCTGCTGGGAAAATAATGGATTGCTCTCCATCACAAGTATAAAAAATGACTCGAGATAGCTAGCGAAGCCAGCCAGGCAGTGTGCTATTTAAGAAGTCGCATTAACACAGAAAGGCACTCAAAAAGACCCTTTCTTCTATCAGTCGATATCACACGCCAAACACGGGTGAAAAAGCAACACACACACACACACACACACACACACACACACATACACACACACACACACACACACACACACACACACACAATAATATTACACTGTGGCTCTCCTCCCAGCTCTGTCTGATTAATACTGTCTGCCTCAGCTAAGTGAGCCTGGGGATGCTAATCGAAACGTCAATGAGACTCCTAATTTAATTTTCACTGCTCTCCTCAATGAGGGGGAAATGAAGCCTCCGCCAGCTAAAAAAAAAAAAAGGGAAGAAAGAGGTAGGAGGAGGAGGAGGAGGAGGGGAGGAGGAAGGAGCCCGATAAAGAAGAGAGAGCTCTGACGTCGTAGGGATGCAGGAGAACGTCAGCGGATCCCTGAAGCGGACGTGTCTCGCCCTCGGGGGCTGATAACCGATTCACATCAAAGAGAATCGCAGTGAAATAAAGACTCGAATGCTGGCACTTCAACCCTAATGTGACCTAGATGCTCCTCTGCCCTGATTGGTTTATTGAGTGAAACTGGAGTGCCTCCTCAGATCAACTACCAATAGGACCAACTGTAGTACATCATGACCTTGACAGAGGGTCAATACTGGACCCTTGACACTTCGGAGATCCTGCCACGAGAGAAACAGTGGTGGGAATAGATTACAAAGAAAATTAGAGGGAGGGGATGGACAAGGTAAACTTCCATATCCCCCATCTGTACATATGATGTATATCTTAGTTACTTTTATATTATTTATATTTCTGGTATAGATATTTTGGCTCTGTTCTAGGTATTGGCTGCCTGCCATTTCATAAGAATTTCTTTGCTCAGAATGCTCCTGTATTATAGTGTGCATTTGACAAATAAAACACTTTGAACTTTGAACTTTGAGGGGAGAAAGAGTGAAAGAGCGACTGCTAGAGAAAAGACAAGAGCAGCTTGGGCAAAAAAACATGCCCTGTTCGACTCTCAACATTTTCCCAGAAAACTTCCAAAAACCTTTACAAATTACATAAATTCATGAACACCAAAATGTCAACCTAACTCTGTCATAGCTGTCAACACCAGTCCCACACACTTTTAAATACACTAAGGGAAATCTGGAGCTCATAGTTATGGACCAAGCCTACTACATCTTGCCTAGCAAGGGTATTGCTATGCTAAACTAGCCGCTTGCCCACGAGAAGGGTGAACACACACGCCACACGTCAGGGTTTCGTTTTAGCCTGCATTGTGCTCCAGGTCACTCTTAATTGCTTTAACTATCACATACATAAGACTGCTACTTTTCTAAGGTGTACTAACAGGAAGTCCAAAATCATACCAGTACTTTAGATGCAATTAGATGGGTTTTGTGGTGTTTGATTACTTGTGGATTTGGATGTGTGTGAAGGATTTACCTTGGTTCTGTGTTCCCTATTTTCTTGCTATGTAGAAAAAAAAGCATCAACACTAAATTGTGCCTACACTGACAGGCATACACACAAACTCACACTCACAGAACCTCATTCGCACACCATCACCCTGGTTTCTGAGTGACTATATAGTGTAATTAAATCTGCTGTTTCTACAAGCTCAGCCAAACGGTAAGAACAACACAATCAATCAGCCAGAACAGCAAACTCCCTCACCAGCCTGTCGGCCATATTGCCAACACACTGTAAATGCAACACTATTCTACTGAAACCTAAGGGCCTTAACTTGGTCCTAATCTGTAAGGCTGTGGCAGTTGTTATGGCTTTATCCCCTGAGGGCAGTGGGGCTGGGGGCTAAATTAAGGCCAAGGAACAGATTATCAGCCTTTTGGTGGCTCTTGCCTATAATAATCTATATGTCCTTTTTTTATTATCACATTATCAACTAGATCAAATTATTTGAATTCTGATTATGCAAGGCGTCCTTTAAACTGAAATTGTTTCCTGTTTATAATGAGGTCAAGCCATGCTTTGTAAAACCGTCTGTAACAAAATCGCTCAGGGCAAGTGATGGCATGGCAGCAAAAAACCAATGATTGACAGAAATTCTGCTGTGAAGGTAAGTGCACAGGCAGAGAATGGATAGCTGTCTCACTACTCACCGTGGAGTTCTCAGTCAGACTTTTCACAACGGGCAACTCATTGCTCATGGTCCCGGTCAGCTTGATTGAACCCTGTGCAGAATACACAAAAAGAGGAGAGGAGGAGATCAAAGGAAAGGAAAGGAGAGAGAATGAAAGGAAAGGAAAAGAAAGGAAAGGAAAGGAAAGGAAAGAAAAAAGAGAAAGGTAAGAGTTCAAATATAAATTACCCTGAAGGACATGGCATGTCATGCACAAATAGAGCCACTTCAACTATCTGAATGTAGAATATTCAGCCCCAATTGTGCCATGGCTATATACCTCTCCTGCTGATTATATTGTATTATGATGACGCAATAATCTAAGCCAAGCTACATAGTCCCCTCATCATAGAGCTCCCACATAATCTTTTCAAACGATCCGGGAAAATAAAAAAAATAAAAAATACGAGACGCAGGGAGGAAAAGAGAGAGAGTGAGAAAAAAAAAAAAACATGGACCGAACGGAAGGAAAGAAAGAAACGTGTGTTTACCACACGTCTGCTGGCCATGATTTTATTCCCCACCCAGGCTCTCAAAGTACCTCACATTTCCACGGCATGTGAGATGATTTTTTATGTAACACTCACACAGCGTCGTCCTTCGCAATGCACACACCATGCCCAGATCTACCTCATTCACACACTGTGTCCCTCCGTCCGGCGGTGGCTGTGCCCGAGTCAGAAGCCCCCATTTCTTTATGGGCACACACACACATACCCTCTCACCGGTGTTTTTCATGCATACAATTCTCATTATGAGCCTGTGCTTAATGATTTCCTGTGAACCTTCAGTGTGTGTGTGTGTGTGTGTGTGTGTGTGTGTGTGTGTGTGTGTGTGTGTGTGTGTGTGTGTGTGTGTGTGTGTGTGTGTGTGTGTGTGTGTGT
>JAVQJS010057207.1:0-25338 GCA_036024795.1 Galaxias rostratus | reverse complement strand
TGGTTATGACTTCCTATCAAGTAGCAAGTTTAGTGGTTTGAAGTCAGTGCTGAGGGGAGAGAGAGAGAGAGAAAGAGGGAGGGAGGGAGGGAGAGAGAGGAAGGGAGGGAGAGAAAGGTGAGATAAATGTTAGCAAAGAGAGAGTGGGGAATGTGCTGTCTATAGGGAACTGTCAGTTTATCCTCCAAAAACACTTCAACAATTCAGAATTGTGTGTGTGTGTGTGTGTGTGTGTGTGTGTGTGTGTGTGTGTGTGTGTGTGTGTGTGTGTGTGTGTGTGTGTGTGTGTGTGTGAGAGAGAGAGAGCGAGCTCATGGCTATTTGGGTAATGGAATGTACTGTAAAACGTTTTTCTTTCAATAGTTGTTGGAATAACTGGTATATCTTAGTCTTAATAGTCTTGCTAGATGCTTGAAATAGGCAATGGTCATACCACTTTTATTCCTTTAGCAACGCTTTTTTGATACCATTCTTAATCTAGGATTGCCAGCTATGTGTACATCATTCATATCTATATGTTTTGTGTTAAAAAGGACACTGGCTTAGTAGGAGAATATATCTCATAAATGAATATATTTCACTTAATATTAATTTGGAAGACAATCATTTATTGGGCAAAGACCCTTCCATAACTATGAAGAACATGTGATCTATTGCATAAATGTAATCCTCTAAATGACGATTGTCATGTAATCCACAGTCTTTTACTGCAAGTACTATATGACGTTATGCTGATGGTATTTTCTAGTTTGCCATGTGTATCGCTACACCTTGTTACAGTTATGTTACGACATCTAGTGGACTACTACTGCAACTGTTGTCAGTCTTATATTATCTCGTGTCAAACTGTTTATCAAAGCCTGTTGCTGATTTTTTTTTCTTTGAGTGTATAACCAAAGATATTATATAAGTCTTAGATTGTCTTGAATGTTGCCTGGCGCAAACTATTAGAGGCCTGATCCTGTTCAAAAATATTATAGATATAGTTTTATTAAAAAGGGTAATAACCCACATATAATTTACTTTCAAACACTGGGTTTTATAATTAAATGCGATTAGTGTCTCTGCAGACACAGGTTATCTACTAAAGCCATGTTTGTGTGAGCATACAGGGATTGTTTGCTAAACATTATTGCTGTATATCACATCTTAGTATTACCATGCAGTCACCTCTTGCCCTGTGTTATCTTCCAGGCATAGTTTTAAGATCTGCACGGAAACATGGCCTCGAATCAGGCCAGGCCTATCTCGAGGAGCTCTTGGGCACTTTACCTTCTATGTTAATTCAGGGACTGTCTTTTCTTTTCTTTTTTTGAAGATGCCTATATATTCCACCTTTTTTATTTCATGTTTTGGCAATTAAATCAAAAACATTAAGTGGCTGGTATTCTGGAATATTTTTATTATCTAGTAGTTGTCCTTTTTAAGGCATCACAAGTTTCTGTATGACTTGTTTATAAAGTTAGACTGTGAAAGTTGGTTCCCTCTGAATTGTTGCGTTTGGTTAGTGTAGCCATTGTTGAGCTATATATACAGTGCTTGTACACTGTTGCTGTTGAGGAATTTAGAATCAGAAGTGTTAAAAATGTTGCCGCAACATTTAGAACAACCAAATGTGTACCTTTTAATTTGCCAAAACTCATACTGTGTTTGTATGCTCTTGGTTCAGTACTGAATGCGGACTTGACAGGAGAACTCTTTACTAGTGTAGTCTATTGATGTGGTCTCTCGTGTGACCACTACTTCTGCTCTTCAGTAGCTACGAAAAACAACAATTGTTAGCAGTAGAGGGTGCAGTTTATTGATCCACTTAGGCCTTGGTGCCTAACCCATTCGCTAATCGTTTAGAATCCATTGAGGTTAGCCCATTGAATAGGTGGAAAGATAAATTGGGAACAGATATTGAAGGTCTTAGCATCCTCTGATATCTCTGTCTAGGATAATACATAATCTGAATGTGCACACTAGTATCCTGGAGGAGGTGGGATGTAAATCCAATGTTTTATTTTTTTTTGGTTCTATTTATAAGATTGATGCAGGTTTATTTTTATGGGTAACTGATTTGTTTTTGAATTATTACCAAATGTGGCCTTGTCAAATGTCCAATGCATCTATTAAAGTTGAAATTAAAATAAGACATACATTTGGTCATTATTAACAACTCCCGGCAATACTATTGTGCAGTCACCTGTGTATTAAACCAGATAGAAAACAAATCCATTGATATTTTAAAATGGTAAAACTTTGTAATCTGTTTGAAAAATGATAATGAAGGTTCGTGCCTGGCAGATAGTTGGCCTGGTGAAAAATTGTTTCCCTGCCACAGCTTGTGATAATTGGAGCCCGTGTCCTTTGGATGACCTCATCTCAAGTACCCCTATGCAGTTATTTGACTGCCAACTCGCGTCTCTCCACCAACAGACGACCTGGGGAATCGGGCGGACTCCCTCTCTCGTCTTCCTTTCTCTCTTTAGTTGATCTGTTTTGAGCCGTTTGCCTTTCGATCTCTCGTTCACATTCAGCAGGCTCTTCTCGCACAAAAGTTGCCGCTTACGAACGAGCTAAATCTGTACCGCACTGACGAGACGAGTTGGTAACTTAAAAAGCACGGAAGGAGTTGTTTTAAAATGTAAGTTTAAGAAATGTATTAATTATATTGGTGATGTGTCTAAAGTTGTTGGGAGATTCTACTTGTTCTGATCGTTAAAATCTTAAAATTTGATAATTTCATAACAAACCCGTGGCTTACTGTGGTAACCTGTACGGGTTATGTATTGGTAGATTAATTTATAGTGGGCAGTTAAAGTATCAATACACATGTTTCTTCAACGTCTCTAGTCTGCGACAGTGTAGGCGCACTTGGCTTTTTTGTTCAATACAAGTGTTATTGTGCAATGCGAGTTGAAACAATAGGCCACTCGATGAAAATAAAAAATACCGTTTTTATTGTCTGAAAGGATTCTAGCTCCATTTGTGAAAATACGATTGTGAACACTGTATATATGCTTTACGGTGCCGCCAAGTGTGCCATTGTGAACGGAACATTCCGCTGTTCCGATGGCAAAGTTCACAGTGGGGAGAGGGGAGGTAATGGGAAATTATTGGATTACTAACAAGGATGATATCGATAAAGAAAAACGATTGGTTTAAGTTAACTGTGTTATTTGTTGATTCTTGAATTGCTGATAATGTCAAAATAAGATCCTTACTTTATATTTTGGTTGGTTTAAGGTTGGGAAAGAGATCGTTAACAGTGGTTCTGGTAGCTGTAGTTGTAGGGGTGTATATCATGCCCTCTCCCATTGACCCTGTGCCACACAGGTGAGTTGTCAGGACAGGGAGTTGCACATAAATATCACTGGCATATATTGCAACCTTTGACTTATCCAATGTCAGACTTAATAAAAAAATAACTTGCTGGGCTACATGGCAAAATGCTGAAAAAGAGACAGTTGAGTTCACCTCTGTTATTTAATTTAACAGACTTGAAGGGCCACCTCCTGCTCTTGTTGGGCCCCTAGCTGTTAATTTGAAACTACAGAAGGGTCGTAGACTCTTCATAGGACAACTACATGGGCCGGAGTCCTTCACTTCAGATCAGGAAGGTGTGTTTATTTGTGTGTTTATACGTGTGTTGGTGTGTGTGTGTTCACAACATTACAACTTCAGGGCATGTTAGCACACTGTATTCTATATGTATTACTCATCCCTGATCCTTGTCTTATTTGTGACGCTTCACTCTGTGGTCAAATAATGACCAGGACAGATAAAATTCAAACTTATCAGACATTTCTACTAAGAGGTAGGGGCCAAAGTCTGTGGGGGAGTCTGAGGCAACCTCCTGACTCAGTTTTTTTCTTATTTGTTGCAACTACTGTTGCCTCATCAAACCAGCGCACCGAATACAAAGTATCATTCTAAAATAGACTCAGAAACAGCGAAACCCATGACTCTTTGTTTCCTTTCCTCAGGAAATGTGTTCACAGGCACTGTGGATGGGAAACTGTGGAGGATTGGCCTGGACGATAGCCTGACTCTCATCACCCAAATGGGCCAGGATTTGGCCGAGTGTGGTCAGTGGAAACTCACAGCCAGGGAAGAGCTGGGGGAAGAGGGAGGGGTGGCTGGAGGAACAGAGCAACGTGTTAGTCTACTACTTAGAGAGCATCTGTATTAGAGGTTGAAATAGACCGTCTGAGGTGTGTGCAAGAGTGTGTGTGTGTGTGTGTCGGTGTGTTGGTGTGTTTGTGTCGGTGTGTCGGTGTGTGTGTTTGGGGGGGGGGGGGGGGTCTGTCTGTGTGTACACGTACATTGTTAGGCAGAGGGACCAGTGTCTGTGGAATCCCTGAGACCTCTGGCACTGAGCTGGAGCTGGCCAAACAGTGCCAGTGTGTGTGTGTCTCATCGTGTTTGCCACGCTCTGCTGAGCCCCCTAAACTCCTGCTGTGCTGACGCTAAGGATGGTAGACCTATTCAATGGGGGCCTGACAGCCGATCTCTCAATACAACTTCACCAGCTGTGGTCTGGCTAGATAGAGGGAGAAAAACACCTGTCACAAGGTTTTGCATAACAACAATTAAATCATAAGACTAGTGAAGCCCTCTTTGATCCCATCTGTTTTCATTGGAATAATGATAAGGAAGGATTGCTTTGTCAGAATACCTACTACCTATGGTTCATGGGGTAATGGCTTGTGTAATAGAATTTGCTATGTAAAGCAAAGGTATTTGGTGACATGTTTTTTTGCAGACTGGACTCTGGTGTTTGGGTTGTTGGGAATTTGACCATTTTTTTTATAGATTTGACTGGAGAAAGGGTTGCTGTGTTCCACCTCAGTGTTACCAGCTTGCAGAGTTGTAATGTGGAAGGACAGGGGTTCTCTCAGCTAAGTTCTCTCATGCTGCTGTTCTTCTGTTCTCACTGAGTGTCTGTGATCTATCTCTCCTGTGTCATGGTGCTCCAACAGGCAGCAGTATGGACTACGAGCCGGTGTGTGGCCGTCCTCACGGCGTGAGGATGGACAAACAGGGTCAGCTCATAGTGGCAGACTCCTACCTGGGCCTGCACAGTGTTGACCCACACACTGGACATAAGACCCTACTTCTAGCCAACTTTGAAGGTTCTATCATATGTGTGTGTGTGTGTGGTATATCGTGTGTGTGTGTGTGTGTGTGTGTGTTTGAGAGAGAGTGTGTGTTCTTTACTCCTCAGCCTTTCTCTTTGTGTTAAGGAGCTGATGGTGTTCCGTTTGCCTTCCTCAACGGGCTGGAGATCTCCGCTGAGACGGGGACCATCTACTTCACAGACTCATCCAACCGCTGGGGACGCAGACACGTCAAACTGGAGGTGAGGACTATAGAGGGACATAGGACACACAGAATATAGTGCGGGGAAAAATAATTGTTATCTGGGTCTGAATACTACGAATGGATTGGCCTTTATTTTTTACCCTGAGTTAAACCTTCAGCCCTGACCCCTTGACCTCGCAGGTGATTGAGCTTAACAGCTTGGGTCGTCTGCTGGCCTATGATCCAGAGTCTGGCAGGGTGCGGAAGCTGCTGGACTCTCTCTACATGCCAAATGGAATCGCTCTGTCCCCCGATGAAGACTTCCTGATGATAGCCGAAACTAGTATTGGACGTGTCTTGAGGTACATGCACAGGCAACACCCTGACACACACACGCGCTAGTGTGAAGAAGATTATCAATAGACTATCTCGAAGACTGTTTCTTTGTGGGAGCCACAATGCAAACATCACAGGGTGCAGCAGGAATGTTGGCTGGATATGTATTACTTTGTCTTTCTCTCTGTCAGGTACTGGCTGAAGGGTCATAAGGCTGGCACTAAGGAAGTTGTCTTGAGCAACATGATTGGTTATCCTGATAACATTCGCCTTAGTGACCACGGAACGTTCCTTGTTGGTATCACCACCACTCGTTTTCCCAAGATGGTGCCTCCTTTCCTGGACATGATTGCACCGTACCCGGCTGTCAAACGCCTCTTGGCTAAGGTATTTTTAAGATTGGTATATTCATCATAGTTGTCAGCAGTGATGGGACCTAACACTTAGACAAAAGTTTTAAGTTGTTCTTCTACAAAGCAAGGATTCTTCTGAGTCATGTTGCACAATGTACATTGTGTGCGTGGGTGTGTGTGTGTGTGTGTGTGTGTGTTTGTGTTTGCTTTGGTTTGAAAAGGATATGCCTCTTAGTGAAGGATGACTTGTAAAGGTCAGGTTTACCACAAGCAGAACTACGCCTGAATTTGTGGTGTATCAACTTGTTTTGGTGGTAAGGCTGAACTTGTGGTGAACTTTGATGTGTGGAGGAAATTCAAAACCACCTGGCAAAATCCCGCTTTGTGCTATTTGTCAAGTGTTACAAAACTCCCCCACATATTGAGCAACACAATGTCGCAACAGGAGTTTAGCGACAACATCATAGCCCTGCTCTTTGCTGGTTACTCTGTGGTTCTTTGGTGCTTGCGTGTGTAACGTTTGCCCCATGCGGTCGTTGCTCTATAGGTGGTCCCTCTGAGCTGGTACAACGTAATGTTACCACGGTACGGCCTCGTTCTGGAGCTCGGCCTGGGCGGCGAGGTGGTAGGAACGCTCCACGACCCCAACGGCAGCTTGACCTGGGCCATCAGCGATGTCTTCCAACACCGAGGGAGAACCTATCTGGGCAGCACCGACCTGCCATTCCTACCTGTCCTGGATGAATGGAGCTAAGAGTGCAAACTGCTGCTGGCAGCACCATGTACAAAGAGAACTTCAGAAGAGAGAAGATGTTGTAGAAGCTGCTGAGATTTAAGAGAGCATCTTGCAACGTGTGTAGGAGGGTAAACAAAGACTAATGATGCTGGCGAAGCACCAGGACTGCAACCATTCTGTTTTCACAATGAGAAACCCACTAATGTCACTGTCATTTGTTTGTAGCAAAAGTGCTTGAGAATCATTTAACCACTTACTAAAGTCCTACAACTGTTGGAGGCTTGGTCTCTCTCTTATGGACAAAATACTTTCAGAGTGTGCCATGAAGAGGCTGCCTCTTTGCACTGATTGTGAAGAGGAGAATGTGTTCTTCATGCTGATATGTGTCTGATGTAGTGCTTAGTTTTTTTATTACTACTGCGGCCAAAGGATAATGAGCTACTAAGAAGATGAAGCAGGTTTATAAACACTGTGACACGATTTACATTTGCAAGAGCATCATGGCTATCGATACACCCTTGCATTCTTGAGAACTTATACAATAACTTGATTTAATAAAATATATTTCAAGACCGGTTAATTTGCTCCGTTATATTCGGACACAATTTCATCCAAGCTTGCTGTATTACCATCTATGAGCAGATGAGGGTGGCACCAATAATAGTGCATGTTTCTGTCTAACCTCACAAGATCAAATAATACAATCCATTAAAATAACATAAGTGATTTCAGAACATGTTTATTGGACAATACACACAAGCCAGACATACTGTAATTACTGATTTTGAAACATCAAGAATGTGCACAACAAATAGTTCTGAAAGATTGGAAAGTGCATCAGTTAACTAAAAGTGAAAGATTTCCTGTATTTGACAGATGAGCAGAGTATACGCCTGTGCTGTGGTATATATCTTTAGAGAGGACTGCTCCGGTTATGTCCAATGTTTTCTAGCCCTCTAGTCTTACTAATACACAGACACAAACTCATGAGAAATAGTCATGAACAAATATTTCTCAGAGGCACAAAAACTGAACCACAATGAAATATGCCCGTTGCAAGTCACAGGTAAAAGTATTTGTCCTTTAATTCACATTGCTTGTGATTTAATACAATTCAATGTTAACTTCAGTTCCTTTAAAAAGCTGAGAACCAGTTACAACATATGTGACAACTAATTGAAATTGCACTAGATAGTTCTGCTCAAAAACAATCTCAGCCCACGTTCCCTACTACTCCATGTTCATTGAAAAGGAAATGCTTTGGACAAAATATATGATTCACATTGAAACAATTAGTGGAGGAAATCATTCTCTTGGCATCAAAAACAATCTCTAAAACAAGCAATCCCTTGCTGGACTGTACCATCATGGTTACACCCCTTTGGCTCATTCATATAATTCTAGAACTGGTAATAAACAACAGTGAGCAATATTACAATATTTTTGAAATAGTGTTCTGATCTTGAGTGATGGAGGCCAATACGTTTGCCTGCAAAGCCAGTAAGAACTAGAGGAGGATCATAGTCATCTGTTCCCTTCTACAGAGACCATGCCACACCAACTCTTGCTGGATTTGAGATCAACAAATATAGTCGATATGTTTTGACCCTAAAATTATGAACATGTTTCATTGTAAGACATAAATAACACATTTTGAAATTCTAATGATACCATAACAGTATGCATCTATAAGCGTACATTTAAAAGAAATCAAAGGATAATGTTAAACATATTCAACGTGGCTCAGTCCAAATTGAACAGAAACGGCGAATAGATGGGAATTGATTTTCCTTTGTTCACAACACACAATGTGTTAATCTGCGAGTTAATAAAACCAAACACTGTATGAATTATATATAATATGAAAAGAAAAATCAACCAATCCTAGCATACTCACCACAACCACACATGAATACAATACAAACAACCGTGTCCAATCCCTTTCACTTCCTGTCTTTGGACCGGTCCAGTCAGAGCAGGATTCTGTAGCAAACATAAAGGCCTCCCTGTTCAAAGTGGCTGCAGTGAAATAGTTACAGGCAGCATCTTCCACTATCGGAGACACCCAACTCGGGCATCATCAACAACTCAAGGTGGGTCAAGCGAGAGGTCCTCAGACAAAAGGCAACAGCACAATAGACCTCAAACCTTTCTCCCATTTTTCTCCCTATCCAGTCCGCATTCTCCTAAAAACCCTCTCTCCGCCTTTTTTCTCTCTCTTTTTTTTTTTTACTTCAACACCTGCAGCCGTTTGGTGAGTCGAGGGCTGTGACTGTTAAACATCAGACGAGGGTCAAACCTATACCTGGAACACAAAGGGCAAAACATGGAAAAGGTTTAACCCTAACCAAACATCCTGTTCGACACCTAAAAAGAACAATCCGCTCAGAGGTTCTGTAATCTGCTCCCACAACTAGCCGGTGTGCAACCATACAGGCAAGATGCCAGCTAACCGTGTGTCGTAGACCCCTGGCGTTCGACAGGACGGTCCGGAGCAGGACTGCAGCATCATCAGCCTGTGATTCATCTTCTCCAGCACCTCCTGTTCAATGCTCTTGGCGATGTTGCTGAGCTGGAACGGGTCTGCGGTGATATTGTAAATCTCCACGAACACCTGACGCACATTGAAACACACTTTTACCTTTTACACCAGTAACATCCAATAGCAAGTATTGTTCAGCATGCGCAAAAAAAGGAACGTGTTCAATTCAACACATTAATGGTTACCTTAAGAGAGGGAATATTATTTCTATCTATGTTCTAACCTCTAGTCTTTTTGGAGGGGATACAACAAATCCAACAGCCGCAATTTCTTAATTATGTTTTTTTACTCAAATAAAAATGACATATTTCAATCATACCCAACCTGTGGATAATTCAAGAATGTAAGATTGAAACAAAGGAATTGGGCCTTTTTAGTTACCTCATTGTCATCAAATTCGCAGTACTGCATGTTGGTCGATGAGGAAAATGTGCGGACACAGGCGTAGGTGTTGTTATAAGAGTCCTCACACACACAGTCTGGGAAACACTCCTGCATTGGGAGAATAGACAGGATTAGTTGAGTGACTCTCCTCTTCAGCTGTCCGTTTCCTCCCCAAACTACCAACCATCCCCTCTCACCGAGACCCCCGGACCCAGCAGGGGGCAGGCGGGGTCAGTCACGTTGCTGCCCTCTCCTTCGTACTCCACCAGGATGTCGGTTCTCCAGCTGCTGCTGTTCACCTTGCCCTCCTGAACACACAGTAGGACCACACACACACTCGTTCAGATAGATCTATTTTACCGTGAAATCTAAAAAATGCCAATAAAGGTGAAGTTGTTTCCTTCGAGTGGGCAGTATGACTTTACCATAACAGGCAGGAAGGACATGCCATCCATCTGAGTCTTGTTGACGTCGTAGCCAGCGATGTCAAGGATCGTAGGCCCCAAGTCCACATTGGCCACAAGCATCTGGCGCACACATATGATTAGAGTAACAGCAATACTACAGAGTATGCTATAATAGACAGAGAGGCTTTGAGGAGATTCCCCATAAAAAAATTAACAACAATAACAGCAGACAAAAAATACATTAAATGGGATACAATCGATGGTTTCTCAAAAACTAAATAATTTTGGTTAATTTATTGACATGGTTTTAGCCTGTTGGAGGTTAGGGCTAATACAAAGTATTGCTGTTTACCTTAGTGGTCTGATTGGGCTTGATGTTAGGTCCTCTCACCATCAGAGGAACTCTGATATCAGACTCATAGAGCTGGCGCTTGTCCAGAGGCATGGAGAACTGGCCTGATAACGAGAGCGGGTCATTATACAGTAACTACACTGTAGATATACTCATTAAAAAACAGGACAAAACAAAGACTTGACAGATCGATGTCAACCTTGGCCAATTGGATCGCTCCTTGAGAGGGTGTGTGCCTTAATGTCTACCTGTATGGTAGCCGTTGTCGGACGTGAAGATGATGAAGGTGTTGTCCAGTTCTTTACGGTCCTCCAGCTCCTTCACAACCTTCTCCACCAAATCGTCCACAGACAGTAGAGTGCGCCACCTACAGGACAAGAGGGAAAATCCTTAAAAACCACTGTGGAAGGTGAAGCAGGGAAAAAAAGATGAACTAGTCAGGCTTTCCAAACCGATTCCTGAAGGCATCATCCAGGAACAGAATGGAGGAGTTGGTCATGGGAGTCTTGGCCTGCCGGATCAACCAATGTTTGTCCTGGGGAACAGAGAGAAAGAAAACAAGTTGCTAAACATGATAGGATGAATAGGCACAAAAAAATGTTGTTCTGATTTCCTATCGCAGCAAAAACCTACCTTTCCATGGACGTTGAAGTTGGGATCCCGGGGGGCTTTGACGTTGGGAAAGCTTTTCTCATACTGAGGGGCAGGGGTCCAGGGGGAGTGGGGGGCCGGCGTGGACAGCATCATGAAAAAGGGGCGGTAGTTAGACTTGTACTGCAGGAAGTCGAGAGACATGTTGGCCTGGGAGTGAGAGAAAACAAGGAACGGATGAGGGAAATAAAGAGAACAAGGATCACAGAGTAACAGTTAGATCATCAGAACCATCACTCCTTTATGCGAGTATTTACACCCATAAACAAATATATATTGTTCATGTAATATGCAGAACATTAGTGTACCACGCCGGTATACACTGTCCAGTTTTACAATGAAACAAGGATATCTCACCAGCACGTCTGTCAGGTAGTCCTGGCTGTAGTTGCCGCCATGCTTCTTGGCTTTGCCATTCACTGACAGAGTGTAGTTGTAGTATTTAGAATTCCGTTCCTGTATCACACAAACACCATTGTACGGAAAATCGTAAAAGAAATGTCTGCCTGGATTAACGAGCAATATCAAAGCACTCTCATGTTTTGTCTTGGCTTGGAGGGAACTTAATGTCATAAGTAACTATTTGTTCTGCAACAATACAGTATGTTCTACAACTAATTATGATTTCAGAAATGAAGGGAGCTTTTATCTCCTATATGTTCTGATAGCCTATTCGGTCACAAGACCAGCTCAGCTTCTACTCCGGTTACAAAGAATTGAAAAGAATAAGTTACATGTTTTGCTAGTGGCATTCTCCTTTATTGACTACTAGTCTGCTACCCTCAGCCTAGATGCATGATAGTCAGAGTCAACAAATCTCATCTCTGGGGTGATTTAGCTAGCAAAATTTTAAAAAGAAATGACGATGAATTTGAACTTCAATTGACAACTCACAGGCCAAGCATTAACAAAAGTCAATATTTACGACGTTGGTGTCATTAATATTCTTTGACAGATCAGAAAACATAACAGGTTCACTGCAGGTCGAAAAGCTCCCTGGGAGTCAAAGGAAACGGCCAGAGGGCATGTTTGTCTTACCAGACCAACCCAGTAGTCCCAGCCCAGTGGTACATGGTCCATTCCCCCAGCCTCTGGATTCCCATACTGAAAAACACAGTCACGTGACCTCCTGACTATACTCATGACCTCCTGTAAAATCTGAACATGAGCAAGCTGGTGCCCATTCTAAAAACTGTCACACATAAGTGAGTCATACGACTAGTGCTAACTCATGAGGCATGAAGTTACTTGTCATATAGAGTCTGAGAGAAACAAACATCAAGACCATAAACACTGCATTTTAGACATTCATAAACATAAAACCAACATATAAGGATGCTTAATATCCCAAAAATATATCGGTCAAGTCTAAAATACGTGCAAAATACGGCAGTGAAAGGGCTACCTCATTGAGGTACTTCCCAGCAAAGAAGGTCTGGTAGCCAGCGTAGCCCTGCAGCAGGGCGGGGAAGGTCTGGGGCTCGTGGTCCTTCTGCCAGGCCTTGCTGCTGCAGTTACCTTCAAGGGTGTTGTTGATAACATGGTGGTTATGGGGGTACTTCCCTGTCAGGATACTAGCCCTGCTGGGACAACACAGAGGGCTGGCCACATACTGTAGTATGGGTAAAGACAGGGGAGACTATGTTAGTTAAGATTTATATCAAAATACACCCATTATATCAATTTACCATAAACTCTACTCATACATGATCTAATCACTTGCTGCCTTCTAATTTTCCCTGTTTAATGTGTGTAATTAAACACAGCTGATGTATCAAATGGCTTTCGCAAAGTGCTAGCGAAATAAGCCATCTTGTCGTAGTGGTCTAGTATAGGAATCACTCATTAATGTCTTTGAACTTGGCACAAAAGAGTTCAGATATCATGGAAATAGTTGCTGCAAACTTGGTCTTATCATGTCAATGCAGTTAGACAAGTTACATTGCACAGATGTGTGTTATAAAACACAAAATATATTCAAATCAATCTTAGATTTCATAGTTAACCTAAGGCAATGAATAAAAGCTAACAAATAAGTTAGGCTATATAGAAGGCCTTTTGACAATTAATTTATATGTATCAAAGCCAAAGCAAATAAGCCGAGGTTTAAATTAAGGGTCCGGTAATACACACAGCTTGTTCATCACTTTTCCTCAGTTACTCATTGATGCCAAACACATGATGTTGATCAAAAGACTTACAGCGTTTGTGAACGTTATCCCTGCATCACCAATTAGCTTTCTGGTCTTGCTTAGGGGGTTCTGAAACGAACAATGGATATTAACATAATCAGTCAAAATGAAGCCTTTTTTGGTAAGGCAAATAAAAACATCTATATTCCAGTCATAAACTTAAAGTAAATAATTTGCTTGCCAAAAGCTCACAGAAACACAAATCGTTATATCGTCAAAGCATGATTATAATAACACTACTTACCAAACCACCAATCGATATGTCCAAGTCATCTGTGAGTATCAAGACAATGTTTGGTCTTCTATATGACTTTGCATCAACAACACCACTCAATAACAAAGTGACGCAGATAAGTAGAAAATCTAATAACGGTGGAGAACAAAACCAATTCGATATCATTTTTACTGTGAAATCAAACACAGCTGAGTCTTGGTTCTCCAAAAGGGATTCGAAGGTAGAAAGCGTGAAATTGTGTTAGCTAAAACACTTCAAGGTAACCAAACGAAGAATGGCCTTCCAACTGTTAAGCACCACTTCCCTGTTTTCCAGTCATGTGCCAGGTCAGCTGATCAGGCGCAAAGCCTGAGATTGATGACGTAATTTAAAGCCTGTCGAGTCTCGTTGCTCTTAGACCCTCACAGTGCATTTTTCATCTCAAACTTTAACAGCAATACATTATAATAATAACGTAAAATAGTCTAAATTATTTGGCAAAGACTGTAAAAACTGCTTCAATTGGGGATGTTCTAACATTGAATATTCGATTTATGTCTTAAATTAAGAACTTTATTTTGTATACATTTTGCCTAGGTCTAACATATTATTTTAAATAATTAGTAGGGGTGACACAACCTTTAAAAGGCTACATTTCGCCTGGTCCCTCTGCCCCTCAATAAATAATTATGTTAAACCTTAAAAGGAACATTTTTTGGCAACCTTGAATCTTATGTATGCACATTTGTAAAAACCTTCAAATGGCATCGCAGACAGTAATGAGACATAGGTCTATATGTCTCACCGATTCACGTACAGCTGTTAAATAAAGCCAGTCTCCTACTTTAAAGCAGAGAGCTTATCTAGTGCCATTTCGTGATGGAGCTACTTTAGTCATCTGAACATTCCCTCAAAAATAATTACAGACCACGATGTGAAAACAAGTACAGGACATTTAGTAATCGCTGGCTAGGCGAATACCACAAATAACGTATAGCTATTAATCGCGAGATCAAACTTTGCAATTAAAGGGACTGAAGTACCTGGCAGGACGTGCACCTGTCGCTGCAGAGGAAAGACGGGACTGGCACGGTGGCACTGCTTAACTTTTGGAGTGGGCTGGACTCTTCAGTTTAAAGGGGCGTGCAAACCACTTTAGGAACTTTCAGGAAGGAAATTAGGACCCGTGGACATCAACATTCCAACTCAAGAATTGTTGAGCACCCGGAACCCCTACAGGAAGCACTCTGAACAATGTGAGTCAATTGTTTGCGAGAAACTTTTATTCAATAACAATGACAACAGAAACTGAAAAAAACAAAAAATACACACGGTGCATATCTGACAATGGCGTCAAGGTAACTAACAGTGAACTTTCAGAAATTGATATAGACTTATCAGACGGTAACATATGTTCCGAAGAGGAGAGCGGAGTTTTTGTCAACTTAGGTGCCTCGTTCGTAGATGACTTCTCTGGTTTTCAAAGGTGGAACGCTAACGGCTACGTCTACGAGTGTTCGAATGACACATCATCACCTCAAACTCGTTTGCCGGATTGCGCACAGGTTCCAAACTCGAACGAAAATGGAATCATTGGTACCGTGAACCCCGGGAGCGAATTAGAACGCCGGGGAAATGACTACCCTCGCACTTCCATTGTAGATGGACTATTGGTCGAACTCTATGAAACATACAGCAGCAACAGAAGAAGTGTGGACAGTCTTGATAGCTCCACTGAGGCATCTAGTTCTGAAGCATTTTTGGGTCGCAGTAACTCTGGGTCAAACTTTCTTCAGGAGTTGCAGGAAAAACACACCAGGAGGCACCAGATAAATTACCTGGCCCAGAAAGGTTGGACAAAAAGCTATTTGGAAATTCCTAGACCGGCGTCAAAAATGAATGTAGCCTAGTCAACTCATAATTCAATAATAATTATATCATAGTGCTGCCTCTTGACATTCATTGTATTTGAGGGAAAATGTGTAATCTGTAGAGTAACATATATATGTATACATACACACATACACGCAGATTATTATGTTCATGCCATGTTGTGACATGACAGCTCTAAATTAAACTTAACGTCTGATGTGTGCCTGTGGTCCCGATCAGGTCCTGAAGAACTGCGCTGGATTATCCAGGAGGCCAAGTATCGGACAGGGCTACAGTCAGCCAAACTGCTGCGGCAGCTGAAGAGGAGAGACCGTCTTTGCAACAAACAACAGAAGAACTATGATATCATTACGGCGTGTTTGCAGGCGGTCTCACAGAAAAGACGTAAGAAAACAGTTCTATATACAGTAGTACAGGTAGAAGTAGTTGCAAATATAATCTTTTACGCATATGAGAACGATTGCCTAGGTCACAGTGTCATTATGCATTAAAGTCCATGCATATATTGTGCCAGTTATGTGTCCTTTATGGCCCAGGAGTTCTCTCCTCTATGCCCTCCTCCCCTCCCATGCCTCCATGTGGCTTTGCAGGTGTCAGGTGGGAAGCTGTCAAGTAACCAGGAAGTGAGTTTATGTCATTGGACTGCCCAGTCAGGGAGACTAGATTATATGACATCTTCTTAAGTAGGCTTAGATTTTTTGCTCTGACCCATTCTGAATCTGTCTGTACTCAATTTATCTGTTCTGTTGAGAGACCAGTGGGGAGTAGCAGTGCTGGTTGATCATTTACCTGTTTTTCATTAGCTTTAACCAGATCTGGTGGTGAAATAGTACAAGGCCATTCTACAGTTCCCAGGCTTTTTAAGAATGTCCAGTTCTTGCATGATATTTGCAGTATAAAATTGTGTTTTTACAAGTGATTTTTGAGTCAGAGTTGGGATGATTGTTTTAATTTTACTGTTAGCATGGTGTTTAAGTTATGGATATAAACATATTTTACTATTATAAATCAAAGTGGTCTGGGTACGCTTTAATAGAAAAGACCGAAAACAAAAAAAATTGGCTGGATGAATACCATGTCCCTGGGTGTTTCAAAACAAATTTAAAGACTGTGATTGTGTGTATACTCTGATTTTTCCACATGCAGCAAGGCTCCATACAAAAAGGTATAGTATATGTTCCAGATTTGGATGTATTCGAAACCTAGATCATATTGGTATAATTAGCACTTGTGTGAATTTTACATGCACAGACACCATTGACTGTCAGTATTTCCCCAGTTTATTTTGGTTAGTTTACTAATTTACATTTGCATAAATGTTGCTTTGTTTTAAACTGTATGTATGTGATCAGTTGACTTGACAAGGTTAATGTTTGCGCATGATGTTGGCCACAGACCCCATTACCTCATCATTTTTATAGAGAGCACTATGAATCTCCTCCCTGAATCTCTCCTCGCTCTCTCTATGATGATACTGCAACCTTTGCTTCCTTCCTCTCTCTTTCATGACGCTACATCAGGGGTGTACATTATAACATCCTCTCTCAGACCGATCCAATAATTGCACCTCGGAGTTCTTGAATGAATTACATGGCTGGTTGTCTTTTTATTGTTGGCTTGATTCGTTTTTCATTCAAACTATTTGGCATTAGGGTAGAATTTGGGACAATGGCGACCATTTAGGCATTTATTTTATAGAGGCAGGAATGTGAACGTCACCTTGTTCGGTGGATTTAAATGTCTTGTGCACTACTAGGCTAATCGACTGGATTGATCTCCCAAATGTCTGATCGGAATTTACGCTAATCCTTATCATCAAGACGATGCCAATGACAGCAATGTAGCAGTAAAGCGGGCTGCATCAAATGATGGAACAAGGAAAGGAAAGCAATTACAAAGGACACCTTGATTCACAATGAGACAGGACCGGTTAATTGTTGGCAAAAGGTCGCGGACAGGTTTGAAAAGGCAGGATTCGGGAGGGGTTGGCAATATAATCAGTAGTGTCCTCAAGAAACGAAACGGCATTTCAAGGAGCGCTCCTCGTCTGCTCTGCACACTCGAACCAGGTGAACCTGTCGTCGTGTGGCCGAATTCCGTGCATGATTTAATCCTATACATCAAAGCACTATAGGCCTCCTGTGCAAAGATTGTTTTTGTTTTGTGACAATAGCGCGAGCATTTCTACTTTAAATCTTTGGGTGCTGTCCATTTTACCGTGGTGCTTAAAACTACATGCGATAATCAATTACTTATGTTTTTAGTTACATATTTCTGAACCAAAAACTTAAAACAGCACCATTAGAGGGATGTCCCAGCTCAACCAAGATCGATCCATACGTTATTTTATTAAATATATATATATTTGGACCAGCGTGGGTCAGTCGTAATGCTTTGAAAGGGAAGTAGTTTAGGAGGAGGGCTCTATGATAATCCACTACATGGGCAAGCAGTCTAAAGCTCATGTAAAAATGCTTAAATAAATCGGCTATACTCATGAAAAAAGAAAGGAACGTCACGACTGAGATGGACTCAGGTTATGATTTTATGTTTTGTTTTTTATAGTTTTTACTGCTGAATGGTTTGCAATGTTATAAGAAGTTACGAACTGTATGTAGTTTTATTATTTCCAGCTCTGAGAGCAATGGCCGCAGCCATATAGGTATTGACGAGTGGCCATTGAGTGCAGTTTTAGAGAAGGATCTGCCCTTCTCAGTCGTAGATGAGAATTTAATATCCGTTTGGCCCATAGTTCACAAGGGATATTCCGTTATTATAATGTTTGTCCGTGCCACTGCGTGTTCGAGTGTAAAACGCAATTTTGTGAAACCGGATATTTAGAATTCAGCACCGAAAGGAAAGAGACAGTAACATCCCACAGAGATCAGATACGTCGCTGTGAACCACTACATCATATGATTTATTATAGTCTGTTACAGACCATACATGTAGAAATCGGAATTGATAAAGACATGTGTAGACGTAATTGTTCAAGTCACTTAAAAATGTGGCCTGTAGTTTGCTGTTTGTGTTTACTTCGTGCCAATAGTTATTGAAACATTTTCATTCAAACATACATTTAGGCTTTAAATATGTATTATAACGTGTAATTTGAAGTGCAGAAGCACACATAGAAACCTTGTCCTCCATATGTTTTTGTTTTTTTGTTGCAGGGGTGGACACCAGGTTAAAGTTCACCATAGAACCATCTTTGGGAAAGAATGGCTTCCAGCAGGTAGTTGAGCATATACATATAAACTGATTGGGCCTCTATATTCCAAGCCCTGTCGATTGTTGGTGTAGTGCTATAATTCAATCGTGAGTGTGCGGTTGTGCCTGTTACAGTGGTATGATGCTCTCAAAGCTGTTGCCAGGCTTCCCACTGGTATTCCTAAGGAGTGGAGGAAAAGGGTATGTCCATTTCATCATCATAATTTCTTTGCCATAACAAGATATCGTGTATGTTTGCATGCTGTAAAATGCTCTCTTAATATAAACTTATTTTATACGCCTGTGGTGTTGACTGTTAACCTTCCTGTCTAGGTGTGGCTTACACTGGCCGACCAGTATCTCCACAGCATTTCTATAGACTGGGACAAGACACTCCGCTTTGCTTTTAACGAGCGAAGTAACCCTGACGATGATTCCCTAGGCATCCAGATTGTCAAGGTAGCTGGGCAGATTTCTGTGTATTTGTATGTCTAAGGAGTCAAATGTCCGCACTTGGAATTTGTAATTGGATACAATATGGGCTGCATGCACAATGACAAAGTGAATTAGAGTTGTCTCGCCATTTTGTGTTTTTAGATCAAAGGCACATAAAGTACGGTCGTCTATGGTGAAAGAGTAGTTGTATATTTGCTTATGGATGTGCGTCAACTCTGAGTCCATCATGGAAAAAAGAACAGCTGTTTTCTCATCTTTTGTCCAGTAAAGCTTAATGGTTCAACATCATGTTTGCTTCCAGGACAAAGTCCACCCCCTCCCTTCAAACTCTTTAATACACACACATTCTCCTTTTTCTATTCTCTCCTTCAACTATGAGGTTTGTGTGTCTCGTGTTCTTCTAGGACCTGCACAGGACTGGGTGTAGTTCCTACTCTGGTCAAGAGGGGGAGCAGGATCGGGTAGTGTTGAAGCGGGTGTTGTTGGCGTATGCCCGCTGGAACAAGTCAGTGGGCTACTGCCAGGGCTTTAACGTGCTGGCTGCCCTCATCCTAGAGGTCACAGAGGGCAATGAGAGTGATGCACTCAAGGTACCAAACATGTAATGAGATTTACACAGAGTGCAATACTGACAAACCCTAAAACAGACACATATCCTTTGATGAACCTACTGTTTCCATTACTTGCATCACCTTCGATTATTAGTGGAAGTCTACATTGCATACACAATTCATCCAGTTAAACTGTGGAGATCATATGCCTGTTTAAGTTTTAACCCTCCCTTTGTTTTTGAAGGTGATGATCTACCTGATAGACAAGGTGTTACCAGAGAGCTATTTTGCAAACAACCTGCGGGCTCTGTCGGTGGACATGGCTGTGTTCAGGGACCTGCTGAGGCTCAAGCTGCCTCGCCTCTCGCAGCACCTACACCATCTGCAGAAAGCTGCCAACCGTGAGGCTGGAGGTGTGTGTGTGTTTTTAGCTTAAGTCCTTGGGCAATCATCGTAGATTTCAGAAAAGCAGTGATGTCATAGTCGCCGTAAAAAAGGGAATTGGGGAGAGTTGATGAGTTTTCAATATTGGTGTGTGTCTGTTTGTGGGTTCCAGGCAGCTACGAGCCCCCACTGACCAACGTGTTCACCATGCAGTGGTTCCTCACCATGTTTGCCACCTGTCTTCCTCCTCCCACTGTGCTGAAGATCTGGGACTCTGTTTTCTTTGAGGGCTCTGAGGTGCTGCTGAGGGTGGCTCTGGCCATCTGGGAAAGCCTTGGACAGTGAGTGGATCCTTGGGTAACCCAGAAAGACAAACACATGGTTCTCAGTTACTGTATAGTGCACCTGCTTCTAGGACTGAAGTCTGAAACCAAAGTGTTACCGTTGCACACTGGTTCTAACCGGTGAAGGAAAGCCTGTTTGTTAACCTCTGAATGTACTGTCAACATATTTGTCTCTGTCTCGGTCCTGATTGTGCAGGAGGATTGTGCATTGTCCGACAGCTGATGAGTTCTACAGCACCATGGGCTGCCTCACCCAAGAAATGCTGGAGCACAGCCTCATAGACCCTACTGATCTCATGCAGGTAAAATGCGCTGCATCTAACTTTCTGTAACATTTTACTTCCGACTAGGAAATTGCATTTTCTCCCAGGTAAGGAACGTTGAGAGAAGATAACATTGTCAGAAAAGTAGTCTTATTCACAAGGAAAGTATCGATTTTTTTTGGTCTCTTTCCCTCTTCAGGAGGTGTACTCTATGGCAGCATTTCCCTTCCCCCAGCTGGCTGAGCTCAGAGAGAAGTATACCTACAACATCACACCCTTCCCCACGTCGGTCAAAACTAACAGCAGGTCAGTTAACAAAAACAAAAAGCATTGTACGATCCAAACAATTCAGTCAAAATGTATTTACAGTTCTAATACTGCATTTAATTTTAACACCATTGGAATATCATGCTTGGAACTACAAGGCTTCCGTATAGTACATTCTTCATCTTACCATATTCTATGCATATGTAGTAATTTACAGTAGTATCAATCTATGCTGCACAGGATATTTCTATAAGTGCACATGCAAATAGGCAATAGAAATGTGGCCTTATCTTTTCCTACTGGCTGAGGAGCCACTACAGGGCATTTGAATGAAAGCATTGTGTTCACCCAGACCAGTGAACCTGAGTGAGACACCGTGCTTAAGAATGGCTTGTTAAACTAACAAGCTAGTATTACAGAAGCTCTGTGCTACCGGAGTTGCATGGCTCTGCCCTTTTTCATACAAAGGATATACTTGTTAGATTTTTCTTGTTTGTTTTGCTTTTCTTTGGAGAGGGAGACAACGGATCTTCGGCACACTCTGTAATCCCCAATCCACTAATGTTCAAACCAATCTATCAGATTGAACAAATAAATTTTGATGTTGTACCTTGTACTATAAGCATATGTAAATTGTACTGAATTGTATGTGTTCTGTTGTGTGGCCGCCAACGCTAAAGCAGAGCATTAAAGACGATGATCTTATCAACATGTTTTTTCCAGTGGCAGCTTAGGTGGCTGGGATAGTGACGATGATGCTGACATGGATGATGAAGACACTATGGTTACAGCCCTGGGCTGTCTGGGGCCTCTTGGGGGACTACTGGCGCCCGAGCTGCAGAGATACCAGAAACACCTCAAAGGTCAGTCGCCAACTGGATACAGTGGCAGTCTATGGTGGGGGCTGTTCGAAAACGTACAGTGTGAGAAAGGGAAACTAAGGTAATTTTCCTATTGCTTGCCCTCAACCCACGTTCATTACCTTCCCTGTGTACCTGCATCACATGTTACCCCACCAAGAGGCCTTCCACTTCAAGGTTTTAACTTCTTAAAAGTATTTAGCGTTCTATTGAGTACTTGGCCATAGTCATTTAGTGTTGGGATCAAGTGTAAAGTCAAACGAAGACAACGCGTCTGCCCAGGCTGGATCCATGTGGGTTGCCATGTTCTGATGACGTGTGTTGCCAATGTCTCAACATTTCTCTTTAGGAATAGAAGGAAATGGGGAAAGGAAGAGTAAAATGGGGTTTAAAAAAAAAAAAAAGAGTATTGCAGTGTTTCTGTTTCATTTTTGATTGCAATGCTAATCTTTGCCAAGACTCAAATCTCCTTTCTTTTTTTACCCGTTCAATCTCTCCCATAAAACCCTCCGCCTGCTCACTCTCACCTCGGCTCATCCCCCTCCAGATCAGCGTGGCGAGCAGGGTAACATCGGAGAGCTGAGCCCCGGAGCGGTGGGTGCAGCGGGGCTGGGGGGGAGCAGCAAGGCAGACCACCAGGCGGCCATCAACAGCATGATGGACGAGCGGATGAGCACCGACATCAACGCCCTGAAGAAGCAGTACTCTCGCATCAAGAGACGCCAGCAGCAACAAGCCACGCAGCTCTACATTCGCACAGGTATGTAAACACACGCGTTTGGAGAGATTTTCTCCAAGTTCTACACACAAACATACACATACAACACTAACAACACTCTTAAGATTTGTTACCAGGACCGGGGCCTGGAATGACTACAGTCCCAGGGGTTCCTCAGGACCCCCTTCCAAAGTCTGTCAATGGTACTGACCCAATCTAAAAGCCTGCCAAAGTTAATCCAACAAGCTATATCAAAGACATAATGTATCTTGAGAGGAATGTGTTAATGCTCTAAAACGGATGATGGGGTCTGATTTGTGGTGAGCTGGTGCTGGTGATTGGGGTTGCGCTGTGTCTCTCTACCTCGCCAATCAGGTGGATATGAAGTGGCCTATATACCCATCATGTCACTGCTATGGAGCAGTGTGCAATGGACCTGATGGTTCCTGACTTTCTATTGATTCTTTTTGGGCCTGTGGTTGCTCCTTTTCTCTGATAAAACCAAATGTAGAGTGAAATTGTGTAGCAGAATTACTGATTTACATTGGATTTGATCTAGTTGGCTGCTTTTCTCCCTTCAACTCACAGGGAACAGTCTGTATCTGTGGTAATCACTTCTCATGGGCAAATCTCTTTAAACCACCACAATCAGCTTTTTATGATGTAACACTGTTCACCATAATAACACGATTCGGAGGCTTAAGAAGTCACTGTCTTAAAAGGAGGGTCAGTTTGCAGAAATTGTACGTTTCACAAAAGAAGCCATATTGATTCTCTAATATATTACTCTGGTGTGCGTGTGCGTGCGTGTGTGTGCGTCCTCCCCAGATAAATGCCCGGCTACCAGTGTCCTTGCCTCCCAGCTCAACCCGTCCACCCCTGTGGTTAACCACCTACTCTTGGGGCGTAAACCCCGGGGAGGGCCCAGAGGCTCCAGGCCTGGCCCCACACGGAGCACCGCCCCAGGTCTACGGCCCTCTCCCCTGCCCCAGAGGTTGGGCTCTCCGCTACGGGCCCCGACTGGCTCTTACCAGGCAGGCTCCCCCTGGCGCTCCCATGTCCGAGCTCACCGCAGGAACGTGGCTCGGGCTCGGGTCCAGCTGGGCTTTGGGGACTCAGAGGAGGTTGAGGAGGAAGACGATAAAGATGAAGGATCCCCGAGCAAAACAGAAGTGCTGCTTGCAGGAGAGGAAGAGGAAAGCAGAGCCTGGAAGGAGGACGTGGAGGGTCAGGCTAAGAAGAAGGAGAAGGAGGATGAGGAGGAAGAAGTCATGGAGAATGAGGAAAGCGATTGTCTTCCAGTATATTCCTCCCTCCAGGACTCCTGTGGAAGGTCAGTTGCAGGAGAGGAGATCCAGCACGTAGAAGAGGGTTTAGCCTCCCTGGAGCTACAGACTGGCTCAGAGCCTGCCTCTCCCACTGACGTTGACCCAGACAACACAGCCGCCTCCTGCTGGTCCCCAGGCCCAGCGCCAGAACCCACAGTCCCCGTCCTGCCCCCCCTTTCACCCTCGGCCCACTGCAGGGAGTCAGACTCCTCCAGCTCGGAGAGCTACGTGGGCTCCGTGAAGCGCTCTCCCTCCACCCCAGCCACACTCTCCGCCTCCTCCACCCTCCACATCCCTGCATCCCCGTCCTCCTCAAGCCTCACCTCCATCACATCCACCCAAAGCACCCCTGCGGAACCCTTCAGGCCTCAGCAGGCCAAGTTCTCCCCTTTCCCCTGTGTCAAACAGCCCCGAAAGTCAACCGCCGCGAGGAACCTGGGGCTTTACGGCCCCACAGCCCGCACACCCACCGTCCATTTCCCCCAGCTCAGCCGTAACCTCAATCCTAGTACCAACGCGGCCACCACCAGGAGGCGCTGACAAACACCGCAGCCCGGGAACAATCGTTGTGCCTGACTGATTGTGTTAGAGCCTGTAGTTTAGGTCTGTAAAAGGTGGCCTGGAGATTAAGGCCTTGGGCTGGTCTTCCTTGTGGGAAGCGCAGGCTCTACTTGTAAGAGCATGGATGATAATCAGTTTGAGACACCATGTCCCACCTGCATGTCTTTGTGCCAGAGTGGGCATGTGTCTGTGTGTGGGAACAAAGTCTGGAAATGGTTCTACCGAATGGTTACATGAGATCCATCAGACAAGTACATAGCCACTTTTGTTTAGTACAGGATACATGATGTCAGTGTGTTTTCTCTTCATTTGCTTAGGAGAAACACATTCTTAACATGGTTTTGTTAAAGCACTCTGTTGCGTGGGCCTTGGTTGTCTTATTTGTTCTCTACTTATTCAACCTGTCACTCAGCTATGGTAGTAAAGACAAAGGCAACAGGAGACTATAAGTTGAGCCAAGACGCTACTAGTATTAATGTGATTTATAAGATAAGACAAGAATAAAGTGTATTGGTCAACGATGATCCATTTCAATGTCACTACAGGTTAGACTTGCTAAAAATATTCTCCAAATTAATAAAGGTTCACTAATTTGTGCCTTACTTCTGGTTAGATGATTTATATCCTACTCCAATCAGATTGGATTTACAGGTGAGCAGATGATTTCAGTCTTCTATCGAAACACAGTGGACCAACCTATGGTGTCGTTCTCGTTCTGAACCAAGTGTAGGAAGCACGAGGGAAATTGTCAAAGCCATTGTTCTCCCTGCTTTGTGCTGGTTTGCGTTACCTGACGTTGACATAGTCACGAAGTTATTTTTCAGTGGATTTCCACATTTGTCCTCTGCATAACCTTATTCAATTTGTAGAGCAACCCTTTTTTGATGTGCTGCCATTTCTGCCACTTCACAAAACATTTCGGTCTGTTACTTTGTTTGTCCTTTTCTATGGATGATTCTGTATGTGAGTGCACTGCTGTTTGTTAAGTCAACAATGGGCGAAAGTTTAAACATGCCAAATGTTCCCTAGCGGGGGGCGGCGGGCGGG
>JAVQJS010057172.1:0-51301 GCA_036024795.1 Galaxias rostratus | reverse complement strand
TTTTTTTTTTTTTTTTTTTTTTTTTTTACAGATTGTTATCCCCAAGATAAATAAGTAAAATAATCCTCAGACAATAAAAGGACGATTCCGTCTTGACAAAGACAAAATACAACACCTGCAAACATACAATGGCCCTTATAAAAATAGGATTTCCTGAAATATCCAAAGGTTTCCCACTGGAACTGTATAATTGTAACCCAGGTCATACTTTATACATTATGGTACATACAATATGGTATTATGAAAAGTGAAAGCCTATGAAGAATGAAGAGCACTGTACTTTGGCATAGTTACCGAGAAAGGCTAGGTATCAGTTTAGCTACCTGTGGACTGGGTTTCCTCTTTTAAGGCTCTATTTAAAACATTTATAAACTAGTTCAGTTTGGACATTGAATATGGTTTTATAACCGGCTTGATTTGATCATTTCATTTATATGCAATATATGTATATATAAATACTGTAATTATATACATTTTATATACATATGTTGTTGAAAATGTACTTTTATTTGGATAAGAATGTACAAATAAAAGTTTAGTATTATTTATGAACAGACATTGTTTCATAGAAATTAGAACAAGTCGTAAAATTCTACGAGTAGTCACATAAAATATGAAACTCAAGACTTCTATGGATGGAATCCTGTTTGTAGAACTAGCTGAACTATACATGGAATGAATCGTTACAGCTTTTATTATGATGTCATCCATCTGGATAAAGCCATAAAGGTTTTTGCATTAGTTGAAGCTCCTCTCAGACAGCATGGGATAATATAAAAGTATGCGTGTGAGGCAGCCATTTATTGTTCATGATAGGGAAATAATATAGCTCTAAACATGACTTTCGAGTTGTGGTCTGTGGTGTCTGATGCTGAGAGACGCAAATGTCCAACTCTTTCCATTCTCTCAGAAAATGGTAACGGCAAAATATTTTCCCTATAGTAGGCCTTAAGTGTTAATGGCACTTATGAAATTCTGAACTGTATATGTGGTTGTTGATCGGTTTCTTAATTATTCTCAGACGTTGAAAATATCTGGACCAATGTATCGCTGTACATCAAACGTCAGATGTCAATTAATAAGGTAAGAAAAGGAAGGACATCATTTAAATTGTTGTGGTTTATTAGAAGCTTGCAATATGTTGTCCCACAGGTAAACTGAAAATAAATGGATAACAATGTTAAAAAAAGAGAGACAATTTTTTTTTATTGTTTCAGGGTGTACATATACCTGGATTGGGCACTTTTACATTATCAGTGCAGAAGTTGGATGTCGGACATAAATACATCTTGATCCAGAGACCAATATTCATACTGTCAGAGAGACTGGCCAAATGCTATGGACTAGCATGGGTCAAGGCCTTCCCAACAAGTCAGTTGGTCAAAGGAAAACGAAGAAGTGCGGCTAAGAAATTGACCCACTGTGTTTTGTGTTATGATGTTGATGTGCTGGTGTCTCTGGCTTTTTAATAGGTGAAACTCCAGTGGTCCAGTTAAACTATGCAGCTCTGACTGTGGAGAGTCTGTTTGATCGGGACCAGGTTGAAGGGTGTGTTCGGGACACAATGCTCCTATTCCGTCGGGTGGTCTCTAAGCAAGGATCTTTTATTTTCCCCTTTCACAACATCGGCTTACTCTCAGTTTGCTACCCCAGGTCAGGCTTGCGTTGGTGAATTAAAAGCAAAACACATTTTACTTTACGTTTGAGTTCTCCCATCTTGAGAAGACTATTCCAACAGCACCATCCCCTTCAGTAGTCAACAGTGTTATAATTGGATTTTCAAGCCAAATACATGCAATTTAAGTAGTAGATAAGTAAAGCAAATATGATGCAATACACATTTAGTTCATAAACTAAGTTGTTCCATCAAAGGTAAAAGAATAAACATTCAAATGAAAAAGGTTATTTGTACTTTTGGCCTATGTTAGGGTCAGAATGAAGTTCTACAGGGAGTTTGTGACAGCCATGGATGGCACTGGCCAGGTCCTTTTGACATTTTCGAATGTAAGAAAACTATCTTGTTTCACCTCATCTGTCCCACTTACAATATCCCATACCTGATTTGTCATGCGTTATTTTTTTTTTGTTGACTATTTTTGAAGGGGAGCCCTTTTCCATTGTTGTTCTAGAGGTTAGGAGGAAATAACCTTTCAGGTGTTAGTCAACCAGCCAGCACGTGTCCTCAACTGTATCCAGAAACAGAAATGTCCCCCATTTCCTCCACTCTGGAGCCCAGGGGACCTGTGAAGGCAGTAGCGAAGATGGAAGGCCCCCAGGATGGAAATGAGCAAAATATTACAGAGGGCACGATTAAAGGTGTGCTTTTATGTCTATGTTTTCCTGAACGGTTTGGATGGCTGGCATAAAAACTTTATTCATTCACTGTTTGTCTTCATTTGTTGCGGTGTAACAGATAATTCAAGTATTCGGCGACCATCCATTCGAAAAACATTACAGACAGCCAAAGTCAGTGGAATGTGCCTGAATGAGGATCTTGAGATACCAACCAGCAGTCTGACTTCACCTGCTGTCAGGTTGGCTTGTTATACTTCTATAACTAAGTGAATATAGGTAAAAAAAAATTGCAGGCAGCAAAACTTCTCAAAATTGTAATGCCCTCTCTGGCCACTCACGTTAGTGACTGTTTTCAGCCCTTTTTCAACGGAGTGTAAAACATCACAAGGTGACGTTCATAAAGATGATTATTATGTAGTAGAAAGGAAAGAGAAGGAAGAGAAGACTAAAACATGTGAGGGTCAACCTGGGCAGGTAAGCTGCTTTATCATTGATCTCACTTAATTAAGTAGAATGTTTTAATTTTGATATATTTTTCTAATTTAAATATAGAGATTAGTCTTTAATCTGTAATTTGAGTAAATATTACCACAGCACTGTGGCCAGGGAATGCAAGTGGCCAAATGACCAGTGTTTGGTGTCTGTGTCATTTAGACTTTGTGTCACATTTGTGTGTATCGAGCTCACCAAAATGATCATGGTCATATGATCAATGTGAACATGGCAGAGAAGCGACAGAGAGAGGAGGAGGAGACGGAAATGGTTCTTTCACACAATGAGCAACTGAAAGCCCAACAATACATGCTGAGAGAAAAGGTAAGTGCTCGGTTTAAGGGACTGAGGTGAGTGGTTGAAAGTAGCTTTCATCTCAATCATGCATTTGTTCCTTCCCAGGCTGCCAAGGCATTAACCCGAGAAAGCAACCAGAAGGTGGCAGCATTTAATCTGGGCGTGACTGAAGCATCCAAGGAGCATGCAGCAGTTGGCCCAGTCAGGTTACAAGTGAGAAACTGATTAAAATGTTGTGGCATTTAAACAGACTGCAAGATCTTTATGAGATTGAAGGCTATTTGATGAAGACCATGTTAAAACAAGTACTCTTGTCCATGCCAAATTCTAGGGATCATATCTATTCAAAGGTCGCCCAGAGTCACCACCGCGGCTGCCTAAACAGAGGCTTTACCTTCAGGAGCTACTGGATCAGGCGGACAGAAGACGCAAAGGGGAGCAACAGACCTACCAGATGGAGGATCTCATAGATCGTCTGTGCCATGTACAAATGGCAGACAAGTAAGAATGTGAAAACCCTTTTTTTGTGTGTGAAACATTTCCGAAAACGGTTTCAGAATAACATTAAAGTTTTGTATACCTTACGACAAACTATTATCCTCCAAAATGCATCGTTTCCAAACTAACAGACAAGCATTGATAAACTAAAAAAAAAAGCTTAAGAATTAATTTGTTTCACGTTGGCTAATAATAGAAAGTAAAGGCCTGAACTACTCACTGTTCTTCAGTGATTCAAGATGGTGTTTATGTTTTTTAATATGTAAATCAACAACCTAGAATTTCAATGTTATTTGAACTCTTTTTTCAGTCTGAAAGATCAACAAGACCGTCAACAGCAGAAGGAGAAATATAAAACCTACAAGAGCTCTTTAGAAGCACAGGTACACAAACTAGAAGACATCAATGATAGATGAGCAACTCATAATCACTTTCATCCACATATTTTTTATTTCTTGTTTACAGTTGGCCCAACACAGTGAAGAAGTGTCAAGTATCCAGCCAGACACTGATGAGCCTCCATTTGGTCTCAATGACAATGTACCTCAGGCTCTGGCAGAGCAGAAACAGAAGGCTAGAGAGGTCTACCTGCACCAGCTACAAACCTTTGACCACAAGAGAAATCATGCAAAGCAGCAGAAGGCCTCTGAACAGAAGAAGGAGATGGAGATCATCAACAGGACTAAGACAGAGTAAGCAGAGTATTTTAGAATTGTTTGTAAGAACATTGCTGAATTAGGCAAAGGGTCAGAACCACCTGGTTATTATTTTCCTATTTCCCAAGGATGGTGAAAGAACGGCTTTTCCAACACGATAAGCACAGACTTATAAGTAAAGCGTTAGAGGAATCATGGAGGCAAAGCATGGAGGCTAAGAATGTCAAAGACCTGGAAGAGAGTATCTTCTACAAGTAGGAGCAATGAAGCGAAACACTTAGTTAACCAGAATGATCCTAAAAACACTAAATTGATACCAGTTAGACAGTTACGGTTGTGGCACAAATTTATCAAATAACAAGGGATGTAAGAGTGGATCCGAGGCTCTGACACTGCAAATCGGCATTTGAATGTCGTACGTTTATTTTCCTATCCTTGTTTCTCAAGGTCTCACGGACATCTGCGGACGGCCCTGTGTGCTGGGCTTCAGCGCTGTCAGCAATGTAAGAGACGGGCCAGCAATAGAGGAAGTACCAACTTGTGGAAGGAGACACGCTACGTCAACGGTTCAAAGTTCATGACATGAACCATCTGCCACACAACAGATATCTTCCTGAATAAAGTATTCAGCCGTTAAGAGCATTTATTTACATTTTTATTCCCTTCAAGTTTTCATGAAAAACCTCCTCCACATAATTCCGTAAAGAGTATATTTAACTTTGGCAAACAGGAACAGGACGTCTTATACAAATGTATACTTACAGTAGGCATCCTGTCATATATAAAACTTCCTAAACTTAGCATAAACACATTACAGTCACTGTGCTCCAGCAATAGTAGCTTCCCCTATACACATTATTCAACACCTTGCAGATGGTCAGTGTAAAAAATATACTGAAAAGAATGCAAAACAATTCTAAGCATGGATGATTCTGGGAAAGCTAAAGAAAACCTATACATACAATATGCATGGACATGGAGTGTAAAATTGGTACAATTGTGAGGGAATTAATTTCTTTAAACTAGATGTTTTTAGCTAAATGTGACTTGCGCATGGCAGTGTCTCTTTTCAATAGTCATCCGTAAGGGAGTTAAATAATGTGTTTCACCTCAAGTGATTTCTGAGCAATTACAAACCATCTTGCTTTCAGATAGAGGACACCGCTGATTGAGTGTGTAACTGGTTTAGCAGTATGAAGGCCAGTTGATATACTTTGCAAATGTAGAAGTAGAATCGAGATATGTTGACTCATAATTGGCAATACAGAATATATCCACTGGAGAAGATAGAGGACACCATAGACAAGTGTACCACTTGTTTAGCAGTATATAGTAGCATAAATGTCAAATACATATTTTGCACATGTGTAAGTAATATTGCGATAAATTGACTCACAGATCACTGGCAATACAGAATATAGCCAACGGGGAAAAGTAACAACCATATGCATCATACCATAACCTGAAAGTAAACCGCAATAAAAAAATGTATATAGAGGTACTGGATATCATATAAAATGTTTATCTGGCTGGTAAAATAACCATTGTGCATTTTGTCAATTCTGTTACAATAAATGCAAAACATAATGGAGGTTTGGAGACAAAGAGTAAGGGAGTGCCTTATTTCTGACAAAGGTATATAGCAAAAGGCTGGAGTTATGAAGCGTCTCAACTGGAGGTTGTGTTTGCCTTGTTACAGGAGCCACACTTAAGGACAGAAAGAGATATAGGTGGAGGGATAGTGTGGACGTGATCACACGTCCTGGACCTCCATGGCTTCCTGGGGCCATTCGTAGCTGTCCAGAGTGAAGGAGTCGTAGTCAGGGCTGTAAACATGGGACAGGACAAACGCCTCCTTGTCCTTGGGCTCGGGATACACAGAGGCAATGTTATGCCTGTACGCATAGTTGACAATCTGGGAGAAGGTAGAAAGAAAGGAATTGTGTAACAGGCTTTCAGTTTTAAATAGGAGTACTACCGTACAGTGCTGCAAAGCATCTAAATCAGACAGAGTAAAGATAACAAACCAATCCTGTGCATAGCAGTTTGTTTAGCTGTTTTGGGTGAATAGGAAGACGGTTGATTACCTTCACAGCAATCTTGAAGGACACCTCCCTGATTGTGTTCAGGGGCGGGTAAAGCCTCCCTTCAGCCAAGTTTTCCTCTGTTACCATTTCAGATATTGCCTGTGAAGGAGATGGAAAGCAAAAGCTGAAGACATTAGCAGACATTGAGGAGAAAATATTAAAAACTGCACATAACCCAAGAATTCGCACCTCTGCTGTGGTGAGGAAGACCTCATCTGAGATGTGGCGCACCCCACAGGCGATGACTCCTAGAGCCACTCCTGGGAACACATAGGCATTGTTTCCCTGACCAGGGTAGAAGGAACGCCCATCGGCCAAGGTCACCTTCTTAAAAGGACTGCCACTAGCAAAAATTGCTCGACCCTAATAACGGCATTCATAAAAGAAAAGAAAAAAAACAGAAAAGGAGTAAGACATGGTTCTTTTAAAAAGTAACAAAAAAAATACAAAAACATGCATAACTGATTCTAGAAAATTATGTAAACAATGTGTGTCGATTTATCTAACAGCCCACTTGGGACAAAGCATTCAATACTGCATTACTTCAGTGAGTTGGTAACATTGCTCGGCTGTGCACTCTGCCTTGCTGGTCGGGTTGCTCAAAGCAAAGATGATTGGCCTTTCATTGAAGGACGCCATGTCCTTAATTATGCTCTCAGTAAATGCTCCTCCAATAGCAGCCACTCCTACCAAAAAAGGCACGTTTAATTATGTCAGTCGGGTGTTTTTTTTTTTACTTTACATTAATAGATGAGCACGGTTGAAATATTAACAGACAGTGTTTTGAGAAATATCCAAAAGGCAACAGCATACACAATGTGTCAGCTGGAAGTCTTATGACCCTGTGATCATATGACCACATTGCTCAGCCTACTACTGGCTGAAAGTGTTAGCACTATGCTTAAATTACAGATCAGGCAGGTAATTATTAATCCTAGTTTACCTGCAAACCGATTCAGTTGTGACTGGGAGTTCAACTCACCTATGAGGGCTGTGGGCTTGATGGTGTGCACCACCTCCTCCAGGGTTTTTATGTGAGGGTAGTCATGGGCAAACTCCTCCTTCTCATGGTTCAGGTTACCTCTACCCTGTTTCATAGCAAACCCTGTTAGACAAGGGGTTTACAACCGTATGTCCATTACGTTTACATGCATGTGCTCGAGTAAAATGATGCTACCTTTACAATGAGGCCTCGAGAGTCAACCATCCAGATTTTTTTGGCAGCATCTGCAGGAGTCACACCTTCTTTGCCCATTGCCATGATGAGCAGGTGGGCAATACCCAGAGCAGCCTGGAAAATAAAGACTTTTACTACAAATGGGTCTACCACAATACATCTACTATATATAATATAGTTTTAGAATAAGGAACAATGTGTTAAGACTCAAAGGTAAGATCTAAACGGTAAAAAGACACAATATTACTGAAAAAACAAGTTGTCTACTTGGCCAAGTACAACAAATGATATGATGGAAACCATGGTTACCTCGCCTGCACCTTGAAACACGAAAGTGTGGTCTGACAGTTTGTTCTTGGTTATCTTTAGGGCAGCCAAGACCCCAGCAACGGCCACAGATGCTGTGCCTAAGAGAGATTAAAAGGTTGTGTGGTCTACACACATATTTATATTTTGGCCTGGTTAGCCTAGTTCTAGACTAAAAACTTCTTTAGAAACCAGGCAAAGGAACCTAACTTGATAGTCAAGCTTACTAATTTATATTGCTGCCTTAGAGTAAGTGTCTGTATTGCATTACCTTGAATGTCATCGTTAAACGTGCAATAGCGATTGCGATACTTGTTGAGGATGCGAAAGGCATTGGTATTGGCAAAGTCCTCAAACTGTATCAAGCAGCTCATCCCATACCTGCAAGGTGATAAGGTTCAATCACAGACAATGATATCACACTAACAGATAAGACAAATAAGTCACGCAACTCACTTGTCAGTAACTGCCTGCATGAACTCGTCGATTAAATCATCATATTCCTTTCCTCGAACTCTCTTGTGTTTCAGTCCAATGTACAAAGGGTCATCCCGGAGTGACTAATAAATAGAAAATTGCCAGTTTGATATGGACACCGCTGCACACCACAACAATTATTTAAAATCTCCCACAATTCTGTGCATGTGCTCTGGTCTCAATTGTTATGCTTAATGTAATTATTTGTGCCCATCTATAATCACACACATTCACTGGATGAACACTGATTTAGGCCTTCTGTTATAATATGAAGTTGTACTAATAAATCAAACAGCAATGTCAAGAGTAGGAGGTTTTATGTACCTTAACGTATTATGAGAGAACTAATCTCTAACAACATTTCATAAAAGGCAGTGTTGCAAATGACTTTAATTAATGAGTTACCTGATTGTCAGTGCCTACATCCAGGAGTACGGGGAGACACTGTTGTGGAGGAACCCCACCACAGGCTGTGTAGAGGGCCAGTTTGCCCACAGGGATGCCCATGCCATAACTGCCCAAGTCCCCTAGCCCAAGGATACGCTCCCCATCCGTCACCACAATAGCCTACATGGAGATAAACACAGTAGCAAACCGATAAATAGACTTGTGTTGCACATTATCTCCTGTTGAAAATTGAAACTGGTCACGTACGCAGTTGGATTGGAATAGTTCAAATGTTGATCTTTCAAGGAGAACCATGGTTTGAACACAGTAGAGTCTGTTGCTTTTGCCGTAGACCCTTGTTGAATAGGGATAAGCTTTTCACTTGTGCTGTAAGTCAATATAGCTCTGATTTGGACTTACAGATAAAACTAAACTGTCTGGACGCAGAAAATAATAATAACAAGGTCTGATTGTCGAAAGAAGACAATGGTAGTAATCAATTAACTGAACAGGAAGCTTTTCCACTCCAAAATGAATTTGTGCCGGTACAACATCTACAGATACATTTTAATTAGTGTGACAATGTTCTATAAACCTCACATGTTTAATGTTGGAAGCCCTTGTCTGTGTACCATTCATTATTGGAAATAGCATGTCGATGTGAATGTGCTTTTTTTGTGTACGTCTTTACCTTGATGTTCTCTTCAGGCCAGGAATTCAGCATGGTGGCAATGTGACCTTTGTCATGAATTGTGATGAAGAGTCCTCTGCAGGGACCATGGTATATTGGTATTAAATTGTGATTGTATTCCTTGTTCACTATAAAGATTCAATAATACTGTCTTTCCTAACAAAGTTGAATAAGAATTATTAAAATTATTTACCGTGGTCGCCTGAAAGCCAGCCCATACTGCTGGCATGCCAACCCAACAGTTGGAGTGTAAACAATGGGCATAAATTCCTCAACATCAGACGTGAGCACACGGTAAAACAGCTTCTCATTCCTGTCCTGCAGAGTCATCAACACAATGTACCTGAGCAAGGGACACAATACAAACGGCACAGATGCTGAAAATCTTCTGCATCGCTTTAACATTTACAGCACCTTGCAACAACCTTGCTTTTGAATGAAGTTTACATATAGATAAAGTTTATATCAAAATACATTATAAGTAACCTTAAATTACTAAGCATTAAGGTAAAGTATTTTTCGCTCACTTGTCAAGAGGGTTGCTGCGAGTCTCATAACTTCTCATGACGCGGAGCACCTGGACATCCTGGGAGAGGAAGCAGGGGGGCAGGAGTCCGTGGATGCCCAGCTGCAGCCGCTCCTCCATGGTGAAGGCCATACCCTACCGGAAGAGGAAAGTCCCAAACAGCTCAAATTAACCGTCAAATAAAATGGCTGAAATTGATTGAAATAAATCTTACGAAAAGACCTGCTTAGGACAGTGAATCATTATAAAAGACTAATTGTGGGGCATGCTTTGGCTGGCTCCTATGCAGTTATCATATTTTACAATTAAGGATGGTAGGGCCCTTGCCACAGAAAATGTTGTTGAGAGTTTCAAAGGACAGGAACCGTGGATTGGCTTACATAGTGAACTGCAGACTGTCTGCTATGAGTGCCTTGGTCACCTGTTTATGGTTATAGCTGCACTCTGCAATGCCTGAGTTTTGGCAAGGTCTTTGCAGGGTAAAAAAAAAAAGGAAAAGAGGGGTGGGGTGATGGATGCTATTTATTCCATCCAATAGTGTGGGAGTCTACATTCCCTCCCCTGCCAACTTCCTTCCTATGGCTCCTCTGTCATTTTAGTACCCATTTATCAAATCCTTCTTGCGCAGCAGTGTAATGTGTGCAAACATTGACATGCTAGGGTGATAAATGTGTCAGGTTTTATAATGGTTCTACTATATGTTCGTGACATCTCAGACCTCTTGGTCATTACGACTGCGCCATAACAATAGTTATGAATACTGTTTTTTTTAGGATAAAATAATATAATCAAGCATTGAATATGGCCAAAATATGGACGGGATTTTACTTACAATCTATTTAGCATATGCATTCAATCAAATCCTTTCAAAACAAACTGTTACACACAGTAGGTGAAGTGTAAGTGTGTGTGTTACAGATGACCAGTTAAACCTATCAGACGGAGCAGTTTCAAGGGACTAAAGTGAAGTCCTTAGGAATCCACAATTAACCAGCCACAGCAACTACACAAATCAAAAATGTTGTACGAGCTAGCATGGAGAGTTTTCTCCTCAGAGATTTCTTCATACCATTCTTCCCCAATTAATTTGTTGTCTACATAACCAGACTTGATCAACAAGCTCAACGCAGTGGCATGGTTCTGATGCTGAATTTGCAAGTTACGTTAAGCAGTGCTTGTACATTAACCAACAACTAACCCACATTAAAGTAAGGCATTTACATGCCTCTTACAAAAGGATAGGTCAGACAACTGACTTCCCTTTTAAATAAATGTAGAATCATAAGGGCAAACCAGAACCCAGTGCTGACTGATCACACCACCCATCAGTTCATAAAAGAACAGACTTTGATTGGACTCAATCATACCCTCAATAAAGTAATACATTGTAAACTGGATTACTCATCTGGTGTTTGTCAATTGTTCATGTCATCTATTCAATATTTGTCCATTGGTGAAATCAAACAATGGGAATGATTCAAGCTCGAACTAGTTCCGCAGTGGTAATCAACCCCAGTTCATATTACATGGGGTCTGACTATTACACCATGGATCAGTTTTACATGTCAGCTGAAGATGCTTTCTTCAATCCCTATCTTAATCATGCAGTTCATTACGTTATGACTAATTGTCCTTGTAGAACAGCAATTATAGATGACGTTTTCAGATGGCATCATATATACTTGATCAGCCTGGGTCGATATCGATGATTGAGGGCAAATCAAGCTTTTGCATTGCTCACCTTGTTAAGATGGGGGTTTCTGGTGATGTCATAGCCACGTTTTTTCGTGTTGACACTGCTCTTACGATATACTCCAGAGTGACACACCCTGACGGTCTCGAAACTTGCCCGGCACGACGAATTGACAGGGTGACCCGGCGCGCCCGCGAGGACCCTCACGGCGCCTGCTGCTGTACGTCTGCACAGCGTCAACACAGTGTTGGATGTGAGCGAGTTCATGTTTCCTAAAAAGATGGGGGACAGGATAACGGACACGGTTGCCACATATTGAAATAAAAAACAGACGGTGCTAAGTAAACAGTTTAATCACAGCGAACACATCCTGCGTTGAGGAAAGCGCATTTAAATCAGCTGCATTTGATTTAGCTGACTGTGCAAGGGCCAATATAGCAGTACTACATACTTGAAAATCAAACAGGTGTTTGTCCAGAATATATCTCTAGTATAATTGAGTGTAAATAAAACTATATATATCTTGGCCCATTGGATTCAAACGGCCTTTTGCATGACGTTGTGTCAACTGAGCCAGATATGGAAAAACAGAAGCATAAATCTTGCTACCAAAACAAACTGCGTAGCGCATTAGCTAACATTATGCTCTTGCCTTGGGTTACCTGAAAGCGATGTATCGTCTTCAATTTGTCTCTTCAATACCCAAAGCCCTTGATATAACACGTCTAATTGTCCGTGAGCGACGTCTTATCGATAGATGTCTGGGTTAGACTCAGAGGGATAACAGAGGATCAAGCCTCGGTTGACATTGACCGCACTTTCCCTTCAGTAGTTGTCTTTTTGGGCCGCCTTCTTTGTCAGAATCGACCAATCAAATAAAGCGGAAAGAGAGCGTTCAAATACTTTCCACCAAACAACACCCCCCCTGCCATCACTCATCTTTACATGTTAGGTGTTTAGCTGTGGTCACGTGGTTCAATTGATCAAAAACCAGTAATATTGTATCATACTAATCAAATATCGTGAACAAGTTACTAAATGTATACTTTCAAAAGACCAAATTGATCAAACTGTATGGCGCAGCAATTTTTATTGAGATAAGTAATTACATAAAGCCTCCTTAACAAATATGAACAACAATTAAATTCTGGCTAACCAAACACTAAACTGCTAAACTGCTTGAGCTGTTATAATAAAAAATTGTAAAGTATTTGGTCCATTGCTACCTAACTAATTATGAAATATTCAGACTCACGTCATATTGTAAATAATAAAAGATGGTAAAAAATAAGCAAAATAAGCATAAAAATATCATTGGATAAAGTGTTGGTCTATGATCCTTACAAAAACACGTATACGTATTGTTTAATTACATTGTATTAAAAACATTACGTCGACAAATAAAAGTTTGCTGTTTAACACTTCCACAAACATGCTTATTAGTTGGGAAAAGTAGTTAAATACCATGCACATCATTCAATGAAAAACATGCAATCACTGACAATAACAATCACAGACAATATTTATACGCTGAATTCATGTGGTATACATTCAAATAATTCACAGTTAGAAATCAAAGGCATAATGGTATCGTCCAGCAACAGTGAAAGTCTCCCTCTTCTGGACAAAAAAAAACAACAACACACATTTGTGAAATAAAGTTAGCGGTGCATTAGCATAATTTCTGTTTCGTTTTTGTCACCATAATACATTGAAAAAGCTCAATACCCAACACAAAAAATACACCGGTCAAATGACAGGCATGCATAATAATACAGTTGAAAAAAATTAACATGATTGTTGACAACAATAAAATTACCAAACAAATAACAAAAAATGTATTATAAAAATTAAAATATAGAAACACTGAGTGCATTACATACTCAGTATTTGTAAAACCACCAATTTAAGTAAATGTGAATGCAATACGTTGCAGGTGGGCTAAAACTTACGACCTGTTGATCATCAGGTAAACGTTCTACCCACTATGCCACAACTATCCCACAGTTGTCCACCACACTGTAACTACTACTTTGAGTAAATCGCAGTGGTTTACAATGGTGAAAGCCAGTCCTTAAGTAACCTCAGCCATTCCAGTTGTTTTATCATACCAGGTCCTTGCATATCTGATGTAATTAGTCACCTACAGCAAGTCCTTCACTAATTGCACCAGGTGTTCCAGCATGGCTGTAGGTACGTGAGGATTGGACTGGGAACCACAGAATGGCATTAAATTTATAAAAAAATTCAAAGTGACACAAATAACATTTAATCAATGAAATGATGAGACTTGGTATACATGGGAGTTAGCATTGCGATATAACAATTAGTTCATATCAATTCGTATTTAGATATGCATTAGCATATCCATATAAACTACAAGACCTTTCATCTAAAGACCTATAACACAGCACATATTTCCTAAGATTGTTCCCAACACAAGACAAAAGCACACACATAAACAAACAGATTGACTTGTCCATTAGAAACCAGTACAGTATTTTTTAAATTGTTCTACATGAGGTTCATCTGATAAAAAATATGTACATTACTCACAATTAATAGCATATTATCTATCTGGCAACACATTGTTTGCTATATGCACTGTGTGCACAATTATTAAGTTGTATTTTTGACGATTACATTTATTATTGAACAACTACAGTGCTCTCGGTCATTTCCAAAATGTTAATAAACCTCAAACCTGAATATTTAAGAAAGTAAAAGTGAGACTCCATGAATGGAAGGCTTGTGACTGTTATTGAAAAGAAGGGTGGCTATTTTGGTCACTGATTCTTTTTTTAAAGTCAAATGTTTATTTGTACATTTTGAGTTCTTTGTTTATCATTCTCACTTTAACAGATGAAAATAAACAAATGAGATGGGAACATTTTAGTTTTTCATTTAGTTGCATAATAATTCTGCACACTAATAGTTGCCAAATAATTTTGCACACAAAGATATTCTCCTAAGAAAGCCAAAACCTCACTTTTACTTTCTTAAATATTCAGGTTTGAGGTTTATTAACATTTTGGATTGACCGAGAGCACTGTAGTTGTTCAATAATAAATGTAATCCTCAAAAATACAATTTGCCTAATAATTGTGCAAACAGTGTATAAGCATTGAGGCAGTAAATCCATTAGTTAGTCCATCTTCCTGGCCAGAATAATAAAAGCATAGTTAGTAGTCAAAAGTCCCAACATGCTGCCTTTAAGGAAGTTAATAGTACTAGTTTAGAAATAAACAAAAAAACAAATTTTTCCAGCAAAAGTTTTTTAGCCCTATTGATTAATGGACTGAAGTGATGTAGCACTTTTCAACTGGGAACGTAACAAAGCACTATGATGCCTCTCGTTCACCCATTCACTCACACACTGATGATGGCAGACTTGCCATGCAAGATAGTACACATCTTTATGTCGGGATCGAGCACCTCAGGCTTCAGTGTCCTGTGACACTTTGACGCATTGACAGGCTGAGCTGTGGATCAAACCCCCAAACCCTAGAATCAGTGGACGACCCACTCTACCTCCTGAGCCACATCCACCTCACAGTGAATACAATGTAGTCTTAAATAACACATACAAATGTGGAAAGTGATAATACTATTGTTGAATTGAATTTTCAAATTTACAAGTTTACATTTTCTTTTCAAAACAAGGGCTTCTATAATATACAATAATATGTTGGATCAAGAAACAGAGGATCACTCACAATTCAGATCACTACGCTGATGGCACTACGAGAGCTTTTATCCTGGGTCAGAAGAGAAAAAAAAATGAGAATTAATAGAGGTCCATGAATGTGTAGATCTGAATGACAAAATAGCCAAATTACATAATGTATTAGGGTCTTACAGAGGAGAGGTCGTAGGTCCTACGGCTGCTGCCATGGCCACGCTGGTTGTCAATGGAGGAGTAGCTGGGGGGGTTTTCTGTCCATTTCTTCCCTCTGCTTCCTCTTCCCTCTCTTCGGCTGTACTCATCATCTGAGTTCCATGATCCTTGAGGACGGGGAGAGGTGGAAGAGCTTGTGCTCCTTGGGGCGTAGTGACGCAACTCCTCCATCAGGTCGTCACGACTGCGGGACCGCTGCCGAGGACCCCCTCCACTTCGTTTTTCAGCAGCCCCTCTATCTTCATCCCTTGAACGTCCGCGTGTGACACCCCCGCGACGATCACCGTAGTCTGAATCGTCACTGTAAGTGCGCAAAACGCTCCGATGTGGAGGGGAGTGGTTACGCTCTCGTCTGCTGTTACGTGGAAAACCTCCTCCTCCTTCACTACCGGCTGCAGGATAAGAGCTTCCACTGGACTGGCGTGACATTGGAAGGCCATCCCGGGCCCTGTTTCTTGCTCCCTGCACCATATGGGTGGAAAAACTAGGTGCACGCTGGACGATGGGGGGGAGGGTGATGATCCTTCTCTCCATTCCTCTGACCCCCATTTCGTCCAATGCTGACAACATGCTTGGGGGTCCTGCTGTGAATGGGACCCCCCGGGAGACAGGTTGCGACTGGAAGTAGGGCTGAGTAGGGCGATGTTGATATTGGACTTGATGCTGCTGAAGATGTTGTGCACTAGGACGCATTACAGAACCACCTACATCCATCCTCCTTACTTGGTTTTCCAGGTAATCCAAAATCTGATTGGTGCCCTGAAAATTCCCGTTACCACTAACGTCAACATTGTGGGGAGGAGGAGGGGGCTGGCTCTGGAAATGTAAGGGGCTGGGTCCCATTGGGGCCATGGGGAAATTTTGCCGGTAGGGTTGTTCTGAAAAAGAATCTGTGAGAGAAAAGGATAAAAACATATCAGTTGCACTCACACTAAACCACGTAAAATATACTGTACAACATCTGACGTGTCCAACCATTACAGAGGAAGATGAAGTACCAAATGTAGCTTGTTAGAATACGTCTCATCCTTTGACCTACTTGAATACAGTACAGGTTGGCCTATGGAAGAGGCTTTGGAGCTAATGGGGGTGTAGATTGGCTGGCCGTTCATCCAAGGAACCATAGCTTTCTGGGCATCTCTCAGCATCCTGTGCTGCATCACAGCTGAGGAGAGAGATGAACGGATGTCAGGTCACTTTTCTCTGTTAAAACTACAACGTAATTCAAACTTAAACTTCTCAGTTTGTAATTAAACATTTTTGTCTTGCCTTTCTCTGGGCAGCAGCATGTCTGCGGGCAGCAGGGACAACGGACATAGCAACAACACTTATGCGGGCAGCACTGGCAGCAGCATATGCACAACAGCATAATCAGCAGGACGCCACCAAGGATGATAAACAGCACTGTCAGCCAATCTGGAATGAGAAATATCGAGGGTCACACCAGAGATATCGAAAGTCACCTTAGTTTTAGCATATTTAGTCTCACAACTTACGATAGACAATGAGTTTGACTTCGCGGTCAGAGTCTCCAGTGGTGTCACCTGGGGCATCAATTGAACAGAAATACACTCCATTGTCCCACCACATAACTTCGTTGATGACAAGATCTGCCTCTGTAAAAACAAGCGAGTACACAAATCAGACCCATAATACACGTAAACAAAAAAGATAATTGGAGAATCTTTTAAATGAGTAATGGATTAGTAACTATTTAAAATCATAAAGGTTTTTTAATAATCTGCCAATAAAATAAGTGGTTCGAGTATAGGGCAAAGTGTGAAACTAGAAAAAAAAACTTTAAACTGAGTATTAACAATTGAGAAATACTTTTTTCTGAATGACCAGAAATCATTGAATATAATTACAGATGTTTTACACACATCTGTATAAAAAGGAATGTGAAATTGTCATTAGGCCAAGACTGAGACCAGAGGATATACGGATTATAGCAGCAAATATGTCACCGCTGAACCATACTGTGTACTATGTATTCTTACTGTTTTGAATCGTTATCCGGCGTTCTCGATATTCTGAGCCCAGAGTAGCTTCATTACTACCTCTCTTCTGGGCCACTGTCCGAACTGTGCGCTGAATATCTTGGCAGTCATTGGTTGGATCCTGTCCTAGTTGTAATGCAGCCTGATATCCTGTAAAAGAAAGAGATAATTAAAAAAAAGACAGTTATGATATTATTGTGTTGGGATCATTATAATTTCCCAAAATCGTGGTTTTAAAATCTCACCAGTGGAGTAATAATCCAGCACAGGGTCCCTACAGAAAGACTTGTATCGCCAGGTTACCAAGACCTCCTGAGGGTTAGCCGATGTGGAGTAATCACAACGTAGAATCACAGATGCAAAGAGAGTTGTTCTCCTCTCTGTATGTGGAACTAGCACTTGAATCGAAAACAGCTCTAATAGGGGTTTAGGGAGACATGTAAATGTCAATAGTGGTCTAAACATAATTTTCAAGATAAGGGTTGACATTAAAGATGCAATATTCAGAAAATGTCTATAATTCAAAGATATATATTGTCACACACCAGTGATTTTTTTTATTTTTGCAACAGTGTACCAACAACATTGCTCAGGCCTCTTTGTGTGACATTTACAGCTAGCTAGAAAAACAACAACATTGAAAGGTTGTAGAAAAACGGACGATATTTGGCCCATAACGTTTTTGGCCTTTCGCGTTCTAGGCCTAATTCAATCACGTGACTTTGGTCAGCCTTGTGTTTACACAAACCGATTGTTAATTTATAAACTTTACTGCCTGGACAAGATCACTTAAAAAACCCATATAGTATCGTCCATAATCATATTTAGAAAACATTGCTACTTTTAATAAGTGAAGTTATAAATAAAGTCTTACCTGTTGGGAGGTAACCAAGCATAATAAATAACGTTAATGTCACTAGTATGTCGTTTTCCATCTTGGAGTCTCAGTAAAAACGCGGAAGTTAAATAAACAATTTTAAGTTAAAATGCACAAAAAACAGTCTTAACAGTTGGACAAATGCATGTTTTCCATTGCATACTTTCAGTTAGTAGAATTTAATTTAATGTCTTCAAATTGTTCGAACCTTAGTAGGTTTAAGTGTTTTCCACAGGTGGAAAGTCCGATTCCCACCGTAACCGGGGGGCACTTCAGCGCATGGGCGCATCTCCCCATCCCCCATCTTCAGGTGACATCATCGATCCCGCCTCGCTGACATCGAACAGGTGCACTTGAGAGTATTCTTATTCAACCATTAATAAATAGAAAACTGACCAGTGTAAACCTTTGAAAGTGTCACATACAAAATCAATTTAAAATGGCTTGGGATAGTAAGGTTAAGGTGTTGTCAGGGCTTCAGGGCTGCTGCCGGAGTAACTCCACCAACTAGCAATAGTACGCGATTGATCAGTTACATTGACGATTTTCTACATCACAACAAACTGCGATTCCTAAAAGCTTGTAAAATTTGGTAGATGGCTTGTAGACAGCGAACTAGGGAAAACACCCAGGCACAGACTACACTTTACAATGTTGTTGATTCCATCCCTTTGAGTGATGCTGGACAAAGAATATTTCAAATCTTACATTATGGGCCCTTAAAAAATCATGGGTCCTTGACAATTTGAGTGAGGTTTGCAAAAGTATCATAATTTATTGAAATACTTTGTCAAGAGGTTTTAATACTGTGCAGGTGCTTCAAAGGGTAGGCCGGGCCATCGTTTGGAATATAAGTGAAACTTGGCTCAAGCTAAATTAGTTTGTAATCAAGGGTTAAAAGCCACTAACCCACGTGATGGCAACATCCTTGGCATCTGTGAAAATTATTTCCTTCCTTGCATTGTGTGACAGTCCAGGAAGGATAGAACTGAAATGTCCTTTGATTGATCTTTCCCTCCTTAAATCATTGTGGGCTACATGCCTTATTTGGTTAATTATTTCATATAAACAAGAGATGAAAAGGTATTTATTCCATTGTATACAATATGCAACGTTTGTGCTGATAAAATTGCAATCGATTATGTTTGCAAATATAAGCATTGTTAGTTTAGCAACATTTTTGATTATATGATAAGCAATGGGCATGATAAGAACAACACTCTCAGTCATATGTAAACATTGGTTATCAGACAATGTAATACCACACTGATACCATTTAAGAAAGGGAGAGAGCGTTGTAAAGTAGAACTTTTATATTCAAATAAACAATAATAATAAACAATGCTTATTTATAACCATTTGGAACCTAGTGGATATTTAATGCAGAGTCCGCCCCAAAAATGACACAGTGCAAACTAAGTTTCCAATACTAATTCAAGCTCAGTAGGTACAGTACATAACAGTAAATATTGCACATTATTCACTGCTTGTGACACACACACACCCTAACCAAATTCACATGCTCAAAGCAAGCAAAACAGAGTTGCAACATATTGTGTGAAAAAATATTTATGAGGTGTGCAAGAGAAGGTGAAATAACACAGTCACAGAGGTAGATTGGATGTAGGTGTTCAAAGTATAGACGGCTGGCTTATTTACCCTTCTTAGAGTTGTATAAAAAATTGCTGGTTTTGGAAATAAAAAAATATGTATTGATAGGCAAATACAAGGCTACCAAACATGACAAAAACATACCACAATTTAATGTATTTCTAACCTCTGTTAATCCTTCCCCTACACAAACATATTTTTGTATATCAGCACAGAGACAAGCATGAACACAACCAACATTTGGTTTAAGCACAGATGTCCCTTCCATTGCAACATAAATGTGTAACCAATTCCAATAAAAATCACATTGACATGTTTCCTTTCAATTTTGTTTTTGCCCAATGCCTTAATTCACATGCACACAGGATAGTTTCTCTTAGGTAGCAGCATAAAGATGTAAAATACTGAGTGGATGCTTGATTTAAATCAATTGCAGGGCTGTGATAGAGGGCTTCAAATGTCTCTGCATGTCACACTATGAGAGAATATCGGCTGAGTGCGGTGCTTTGTTAAGAGAATACACAGACAGTAAAATGTTAGATTCCGCAATCATGCAGCTTGTTATAGGTTAGTGCTGTATTGTCAATTAAAGAGTCAAGTGATCAATTCGCAACCTGGAAAGGTTTATGCAACTCACACTTATTTACAAACATTTAAAAGCAAGATATACACAGTATATATTTAGGATATGTGAAAAAATGGCTTTAAAGTAAGAATGCTTTTCAAAAACCATACATCCAAATTGTTTATTTGTTTATCAATAAATGAAATACAAAGTGAGTGAAAAAAAACAATTTCAAATCTGAATTTTGTGTGACAAAACAGCATCCCCTGCCTTAAAAATATGCAAAGATTGCAGAGTAATGCATTTAGCACAAAATCCTACAATATAGTTGTATGCTATGGCAGAAGGTTAACAAAAATTGGGACAGGGATTACATTGCCCAGTTCTGATTTAAGTTTAAGTTCACTTGACAAAAAAATCTACACATTAATAAAAATGAGCAGAAATGAAGAATTTGTGCAGTATGTCCTCTAGGGTGAAGCAAAATAAGTTTTACGGTTGATAATAGTTTTTGAATGCTTGTGAGCCTGGTTGCATTCTTGGAATTATATCTACTACAACTAGTGAGTTTATAAAAAAAAAAAATATTGAATTATACACATCCCTTTAAATGTATGTACAATGATCCATGCATGTATCAGATAAAGTAATGAACAAAGGTCGCCATAAAATAAAAATTTAAAAGATTCAAATACTCATCCAAAAATGCAATTCATGTCAAGTAAAAAAAATGGCTTGACACAAAAAGAAAAACATTAGAGTTTTTTAACAAGTGGTAAAAAACCTACAAGTAACTCATCACTTTTCGGTTCCTGTCCATCTCGTCTCTGCCCCCCTTTGTGGTGTTGTCATTTCCCTGCGGAGGACGGGTGTAAGAGAATGGCCTGTTGGCTGGGTCACTAGTCCTATGCCGTTCTTTATTACCTGATTCTACAGAGCGGTAACTGTTATGGTCAACCTTGCGGTGTCTCTCTACCTCAGAGTAGGGCGGGAGTTGTTCATCCTCCTCCGGTCTTCTGTTCGGCGATCGACTGTAGTAAGTTAAACTGCCCTTTCCTTTAGAACTACCCCTGGAGGGAGTGTCACTGTCCTCGTCCGCCACTGCTCTGCCTCGCTCGCCCCCGCGGCCTCTCGCCTTGCGCTCCAGGATGCTGTTGAGGAAGGCGTCGTCATAACCTTGACTACCACCCTGACCACGGGAGTAGTTGGGTTGAGACGGTCGGTCGCTGTCCCATGTGTCCCTCCTCTTCTGTGGTAACGGAGAGGTGCTGCGGCGGTGCCAGTCATCGTCCTGGTCTGCATGTGAACGCCTTGGGGGGCTGTTGTTCCTGTAAGAAGGGTAGGGCTCACTGCTCCTGTACTCCAAGTCATAGTGATGGTCCCTGGGTTCGCCCCTGCGGGCCCGTGAATCGTAAGACCGCGCAAACTCTTCCAGCTCGTCCAGAGAGCCAGTACGGCCTCTGCTGTTCAATGTCTTTCTCTGCAGGTGCTCAGACCGAGGGTTCCACCTACAAATACGAGATATCTGTATAACTTGTATAGTGCACACTAAATAGATGTATAAAATCATAGATGTCAAAAGTATTTAGAGTCTATGCATTTAATATAAAACCACCGTACCTCCTATCATGCTCATCATCCAAGTGGTGGCCCCAGTCCCGTTTGTTCCGGTGTCCTTGGTTAGGTGGGGCTACACGTTCTACCGAAAGCTCATCAATGTCAGTAATAGACGGCAGTGCCTTCATTTGGACCGTTCGGTAGGTCTGCCGGAAGTCTGTATCACCTCCATCATGCAAAGAGCTTAGCTCTGATAGGCTGCTTGCTGTTGGGCAAACAAACGGTTATGAGGAAATCATATGGTTTCTGACTTTTAAAATAGTTATGGTATATTGAGGATTATATATAGCAGCATCACCCAATTTGCAACCAATCTGCAACAAAATTACCCGTTATGTGGTAAAGAGCGGAACTGTAAAACTGAAGAACCCAATTCTTTAGAAACATGTACGCTAAACCACATTTCCCTACCGCTGAATAAATTAATACAGATCTTATTTTCAAATTCAGCTCAGTTGATTTTGATTGCAGAATACTGAAAGTACGGTGCAGAAAGTGCATTTGAGACAAAGATTACATTTCTACTGCACAACCTGTGTCAGCTACCTCTCACTTCTATCTGAGCTCACTATCAAATGTCCCTAACTATCCAAAACAACATCTGGTAAATGTAGGCAACCGTTTATATTTAGGTAAGCTCTTTTAAAAGCCCAAGTTACATTACAAGACTTATTACATCTAATTTACAAACAAGCAGCCTTTAGTGCTTTGCCAAACCCTTTTTAAATTTCCCAAAGTCTGAATAAATATTATTTGGCAATAGGATGATTGCAATATGCAAACACATACGTAGGATGGGGGTAGACCAACAAATTCACAAAGGTACAGAAGTCAGATTAGATAAGACGTGACTAAGGAGGATGTCAGCCAACTTTATTTAGTTTGTGTTGGTAATGTACAATAAGATGTTATTTTCCATAACACTGCACACATGGAGTTGTAGAAAAGTATATGCAGAGCTTCACTCACATTTGGGCAGGTTGCGCTCTATTGATGAACCAGCAGTAATCTGGGGGTCATTGTAGGAGGCAGGGGCCACAGGGACAATGCTGGGAACACCAGGAACATAGTAGGGGTACATAGCAACTTGGGGAGGCTGACCACTCTTGGACATTTTTCCTGCCTCGTACACTGCAGTTTGGAGATACAGTATGTGAAAACATTTATTGATATTACCTTTATAAACTGATAGTGAAAATTTTAAAAAGATCATATTCATGCTCCTGTAAAATTATGAATGTTGAGAAAGATCCAATGTATAATATGGGTCCATGGTGATTAACCTGCTTTCAGGCACTTCAATTGGAGAGTGTAGTACATTTCCATACAACTTGATATGTTAAATTTAACTCACAATGTTTGGGGCAACAGCAGGTATCTGGGCAGCAGCAGCAGCGAAGGTAACAGCAGCAAGAGTGAGGGCAACATTGGCACCAGCAGACCCCCACAAATAAAAGGAATAGGATACTGCCCAGGACTACAACACCCACAAACACCCACTCTGGAAAACAAATAACGAAAGAAAAACATTATAACCTACATGAACATTTTATTATTCATACCAGACCAATATTGCTAATAATGTATGTATATAGGATGCACATACACACGAGGAAACCTGTTATAATGTTCAAATAAAGTAAACATGTAAGAAGAGTTTTGCAGAAATTAAACTAGCTAAAATCCCTTTATAAGCTAGAAAAGAACGTTGACTTCTCACAAACGTCTTTGTTTTATTTGCACTCTTTATATAACAATCTATGAGTAAATCCTCATGTACATTGTCAATCTGACAAGCATCCATCCATCCGTTATCAAAACCGGTAATCCTATGCAGGGTCACGGTGGGGCTGGAGCCTATCCCAGCCGACTTCGGGCGAGAGGTGGGGTACACCCAATCCATCACAGGGCTAACACATCGACATACAGCCTCTCACACACACACATTCACACCTTTGGACAATTTAGAGTCACCAATGAACCTGCATGTTTTGGACGGTGGGAGGAAACCGGAGTACCCGGAGGAAACCCACGCTAACACAGGGAGGATATGCAAACCCCACACAGAAAGGCTCTGAGGTGGGGATCGAACCCAGGACCTTCTTACAGTGAGGCAACAGTGCTAACCACTGCACCACCGTGCTGCCCTCTGACAAGCATAGAGAAGCAAAAAAAAAACGTTTCCTTCTCTCTATCTGTCTCACATCAACCTCAAAGCCTCAAAACGTCCAAACCCCAAACCCCACTTCCTGCAATCAGAGCAATAGATAACAGTTCATCCAACTTTTAGATAAACACTAATCGCACATGGAAAAGCGGACCTCACTGAGCAATTACAAAATGTATTGGAGGATATGATAGTTGAAGAATGTTTTGGTTGAAACCCCCAGCAAATAAGGCAAAGCAGCACAACTTTTACATAAAATATTGACCCTTCAAGAAGACTGTGTGTTTTAAATTATATATTTGTTGCCTTAAAGGGGACCTATTATGCTTTTTGGGATATTCCCTTTCCCTTAGTATGTTATATAGCTTTTTGTGCACGTAATCGGTCTGAAGCGTTACAAAGCCCAAAGTCCACGCCAAAGGGAACCACTCTCTCTCACAGGAAACACTGCTCCTGAACTGTCTGAAATGCCTCATTTGTAGTCTGGCTTATTCTTCTGCAACTTCTGTACATCACTAAGTCACACATTTGAATATCGTTTGGCAGACCCTAAACCAGTCTGAGTGGAGTCCAGGTGGTTTCCTGTGTCAAGGAAACCCTGCTTTCGCCGGCACTAAAAGCCAATTCCCTTTGTTTGTCCAGCAAATCAGAGCAGACTGGGTTTGTCGGTAAGGGGTGCTTAAAGGATAGGAGATCAAACTGAACATTTCAGACAGTGGGGGAATAGAGGTACGGGAGACCCAGGCAGTTAGGGAAAAAACATTTAAACACCTAATCCTATTCCAATTAGAACTCCTAAAAAAAGGTATGACCTGGAAATTTGCAAACTGTATAAATAAATAAACTAATAATTGCAAAGACCCCTTTGCTTTTCAAACGAGTTGTTTTCAACTGCAATTATACAACATACTTGGCTAGCATCCTCTTACACTGTATTCTTCTACTGCATAATGCTGTGTCAAAGTGCCAGTCTGGAAGTTATGTACATTGGGTATTTTTTCTACGCTTTTGCTAAATCAGTTAGGATTTTAATAGGATAGCGAGAAGCGGTAGGAGTGAAGAAGGGCTAAGAATGAAAGAGTCAGTTAAGCCAGAGTGTGTAATGGCGGTCAAGTTTGTCAGAATAGCAGAAGGCTGGGAGGTAAAGCAGCCATACCTGGCATAATCTCCACATCAAACTCAGGCAGGATGTCATCCAGTACCCCTGTTCTACCTGCAGAAAGAGGGAGAGGAGAGATAAGGCTTGGCGGGCAGGAAGCAGAAAGAGAGGGATGTCCAAAGTAAAGCAAAGTGGTCAAGTGGTCAGACTGAACAAGTTACTGGGCCATGCACTATGATAAATCAGATTGACCAGGTAATACTATATTTGCATAGTATTTTCATCATTTGTTTTCTGAAAAAAAATTTTTACCATGTGTTTTGGACTCATATTAATGAGAATAAGTCTAAATTTGAAAAGTATGTACTATACTATACTATAAGGCAAGCGTAGCAAGAAGAAAAGAGAAAATATTGACATCAAATCCAAGCATCAGTTTAAAGGTTGCACTTGTACACTATGGGTACAGGAATTTCACACACACATTCTAATGTTAGGATGATGTCATGAGAGCTTTATTCCTTAGGTTTGTTAAATGCTATTGTACCATTTACATAACTCTGACAGAGTACATGGGGCTTTTAGTATATGACTATAAATCAAAGTATAACTATGGAATTTAGGAATAGCACATGAACACGCATTACAAAACCTCTCTTAATTTCATGATCTCATATGTATTAAAATGAGGCTTACCCTTAACTGGCAGCGTTCTTGCAAACGAACATACACAGACAAATATTGGCTAACTTAGTGTTAGTAATAATATGACTGGACTGTATATTAAAGTAATTGAAAGTACAGTAAAGGGGTCAGGAGGCTGTCACAGTATGGGTGTGGGAACACAGATTGAACAAACTGGGACACACTCACACTGAAGGATTCTGGGACAACAATTTACCATGAGTTAATAAAAAAACAAGGTCAAACCCATACTTTTGTCATGGTAACAGTCCCTGTTTTGTTCCTACCAGAACTAAAGTTACTACCTTAGGAGGAAATAGTGTTGATGAATTCTTGCATTAAAATGTCAACTTGGTTAATAAAAGCATATTAAAAGTGAGCAAAAGCAGCCGTAACCGTTATAACAAATAGTCAAGGTGTAATGTCATATAAAGTAAGAGGTGTTCCTCGTGTATTTATGTATCTTAGATAATTGGATATTTACTTAAATACTGACATGTGCCTAATGCAGGTTTTATATCCTTGACTTCTTTAGGATTACAGTGTAACCTCAAACGTCAGATTCATTAGCTGCCTTGTCTGTCGGAGCACAATCTTACACAGTTGATGAGTGGGCAGTAACCAAGGAGAGAAAATGCTTAGCAATCTTTCCACTTACAAGCTCACACATAAGTCATCCTGGCACCACAGTGCTTGCACAGAGACCTAGATTTAAAAACCACAAAGCTAAGTAACTGCTAAGATACCAGAAAGAAACAAGAAAGTATGTGATCCATACAAAAAGATAAACGGTAAGAAAAGGAGAGGATTGAAGCAGTAAATGGGTATAAAAAGAGACAGTTTTTTGGAAACAATATTCAGGTGTAGATATAACTTGTTCCGCCTTAGTGCACAGAACCTACCCTTGCAGCTCCCTGTATGGTGACAAGGACTAGGAGTCAGGACTAAAACATTAACTAAGATTTGACTAAACTGAAAACTGAAAAACACTGACAAAATCTGAACTATAACAAAACAAAATGAAATAACCAAAAGTTTACTGAAACGCAACTTGTTGGCTTTACTTATAATTATGAGTAACCTGGCTGCCTTAAGATTTCGAGTAGGATGAGCAAAAAAAATATTCTGTCCAATGTATGTGTCCTTGTTGATTAACCTGCTTTCATGTTAGTTAGATGTACTTTAAACATGTGAACCAATAACTTAACTGTATGTAGGTGCAACGGACTGCAATGCCCATGACATGTGGGCAAGGTAGAGGAATTTGGTGAGTCACAACTAAGGGTGTTGATAAGGTGCCAAATATAGGCCCAACAATGATAATAATAATAATAATGAAAATAATAATAATAATAATATGTTTTTTCGGTAACAATAGCTGCAGCATCTTACCAACCCTCACATAAAAACAATTATTTATCTGATAATAAGCATAAGCCCTTAAAAGCCCTGTCTTCCAACACAGTGAGCACACATTTGAAACACTCTCACAGCTAAAAATCTAATAAAAAAACTGCAAACAAAATCAATGAATACCTGACAATAGGTTCTATTTTAGTTTTCATTTTTTTTAATTTGTGTGTGTGTTTTTGTGTTTGTGTTCACACTTCTTACTCCACTCCCTATACATTACTATCACACCGATGAGTGACCCTCAACATGCCTCAGTATCTGAAAAAAGGGTGTTGCCATAGTAACGTCTTGGAAGGGGCATGGATTTATCATAACAATGGACTGCTTCTGTTTTAAATGATTGAATGGTCACAAATGTAAAACTGTGCCAAGCTTGTTGTAGACAATCCAGTCCCCTATTTAGTGAGGTTTTTAGAAAACCCTGGCACCACAAACAAACCCATTACAAACAAGACAACCAGGTTGAACTGATCCAACAGTTTAGACTACACAGACATTGTATCTTAGGTTGTTATACACTGCTTGATTAGGGTTTTTTCCAAGGTTATGTCAATGCAATGAGTAAGAATACTCAAACAATTGGGTCTCTGACTGAGTATCCGGACTACGTAAAGGAGACAATTTTCCTTTAGAAAAATTATTTGTAAAACAGCTGAAGGCCACTGGTAGCCAAGAAAAGTAAAAAATATTTCGAAGTCATGAAGAGTCTCTTCATATTTTTTTATAGTACTCTGAATAAAAATCTGTTGTCAATAAAGGCAAATTGTGTGGGCTGTTCTCTAAGCATGATCAACTTACCCAGCACAAGTAGCTCCACCTGGGCTTCATTCTTTCCTTCTAGATCATCAGCAATGACTACTTTGCAGTAGTAAACACCACTGTCGCCCCACTGCAGTTCCCCAATACGCAGGTCAGCTTCTTAAAAGGGACAATAAAGTGGGGTCAGAACATAGGTTTGTGGTGATGGCCTCGGAGCATGTCAAGCTAATCTTTGAAATGAGACAAATAAGTATGGTTACTGTATTGTAATATTATATTGCAATGTTTAATTACCCCCTGTTATGAGATATATCCTTAAAAAATTATGAAGTGCAAGAGTATTGTTAATTATGCTTTCTCCACATAGTAAAGGCTTATATCTTCATAAGAAACCCTCTTGGTTTGTGTTTTCCTTTCTCACGTGTGTCAGGATACATTTATTTTACATTGTACACCAATGACAATAATCATGTAAAATAAATCTATTATACGTACAAATTCTAAGTGTATTCGTGGAATAATAATAAAAAAAGTGAAAGTGGTTTCCTCTCATTTTACAGCAGTGGGTGTTTTGGATTGATAGGAACTAGTACAAAAGAAACAAACCCTATTTTTAAAAAAAGGTGTGGGATAGTGCTGATAACATATAGCACACACTGCCCAGTTGATTGTGAGACGGTGGAAAACAAAACTCTTTAGGGAAAACCCATGCAAGAACATGAATCTGTGAGAAGAATACGTATGTACATATTCTGTATATGTAACATTTATAAACAACATGAAAGGCAGACATCTTTAGGAACAGGTCAATCAAATCTAAAGTAAATATCCAATTTTTTTGCTGAATCTATGAAAGAATTATCTGAATATTTACTGTTTATGATGGCAATGTCTCGTCCCTTGTAGTGCTCTGCCAGCGTCATTGATGGTCCTTGTCCTGAGGCCACAACACGGACGGTGCGGCTCTTATCAGAACACTCCAAATCGGATGTGGTACCCAAGTCGGAAGTGTGGACCCCAAACTTTTCGGGAAAAGTGAAGGAGTCGCGTGTGCGGTCGTGGCAGTAGGATTTATACCACCATTGTACCACTGGGGCCTGTGTAGATGGTGTGTGGTACTGGCACTGCAGGACTATCGACTGGAAGAGCATAGCGAACCGTTTCTCTTCCCTTACTGTGACCTGCACCGCATCATATACAGAGACTGGGAAACACACATACCACCCACCCACCCGCATGCACGCACGCACATACACACACACACACACACACACACACACACACACACACACACACACAAAGAGATGTGTCAATATGCATCAGAACTTGTGAGAGAATCAAGATTTGTCAGCAAACATGTGAAGGTTTACTGTGTGCAAAAGACGTTAACTTGTGGCAGGGAAAATAAAGATACTGTGCATTTACTCATCTTATGGTGGTAAAAAATAAGAAACTAGACCTATTTTAGTTATTCTGGCGTGCATGTTACTTGTGGTTGACCAAAAAGGGAGATTACACAGAGCAGGCAACATTGACTTCAACAATAAAAAAATTAGTAGCCACTGATTCAGCACGGATGAAGGCTTCTTTTACTCTGTACCAGGGTCACAAAGGTTAAATTCCAATGTGTGTGGGGGGCTGGTGAGTTGGGTTAAAAGGTAGGGGGTTGTCATCATAAAATGGAGCATTGCGGGGCTCAAGCATGTGAGTGTTACAGGCTCTATAGTCAGTACCGTTAGGTTTGGGTGGGGCAGCAGGATCTTGCTCTAAGCATTTCCCCAAGGATACAAAAACAAAACGAAAGGAAACTTGCACACCCTCATCGCAGCATAAGTTTAATAAACATACAATGTCTCATGTCTTTCTTCACTCTTAAGGCTAAATAACAGTTATTTATTTGCATTTTTTTCTAACTACTCTACTACTACGAGTATTTGTTCACATGTTCTATACAGTGCGCACTTTAAAGAAAAGAGAAAAAACATGGTCATAGTTGACAACATTCCAAACAAACATTATCTGATTTTCAAACCAATTATAAAAAAGTCAAACAAAGTCAAGTTAACAGGTCTACCCATGTATGTTGATTATGTTCTTTTGACAAGTCCTGGAAGAGACAAATAGGACTCCACTTTTGTTCCCAAGCAACACTATGGACCTATTGTCTTTTGGTTTATTGTTCAACTTGATAGAATTGTGTCTCTGGAGGGAGAGACACCCAACCAATGAAATTACTTCCTCTGGTCCAACTGATTGTGAACAGCCAATTAACACTTCGAGTTTTAAAAAGAGCCGTTACAACGTTTTGTTACATTCCATAAGGGGATGGGAGCACTGAAAACAAACTGAGTGAGAGACCAAAGCAATCAGGATACTGCACTTTTAATAGACTACATATTAAACCTTTGATTTGATAAGCTTATTGACAGGAAGAAACTAATAGCAGTCAATCTAAACGTTAGGCTCATGAATGTTTACAGAAACAAAACACTTAACTTGAGTTTAGTTTTAATTTACGATGCATATTAACTTGTTTTAAGCCTTGGATGTACTATTGACCAAAAGCTCTGGTATGTACTTCCTGACAATGGTCTCGACTACCCTTCCTCTCTCACACAAGGATTTCCTGTCCCCCACATGCTGTAAGCCTACCAGTCAAAGGTTTGGACACTTTCCCATTGAAGTGTGGGGCAATAATAATAATAAAAAAAAATCTAAACAATTTTACTGAAAAGGCAAAACCAAATATCAGACCAGATCGAACACGCCTAGTCCAGTTATGTCTTTGAGAATGGTATTTAACACAGATAAAAAAAAAAATGTAGGACGACCCTAGGTCCAACGATGTTACATTTTAATTTAAATCTTTGTTTTTCACATATGTACATAGGGAAAAGCTTTTCGCGTAATTTAATTGGGCCGATGGTCTTTGTTGCCTGCCAATTGAATAAACAATAGACCTACCTATGCAATAAGCAGGCTATTCGAGAGACCGCTATGAAAACAGAAACAGAATAAGTAGACTATATTTTAAGTGGAACGATTTCAACCTGTTGCATGTTCGCAGGATTAAATCTTAGCAAGAGCAAATCAATCCACTTACCGGCTGAAGTGAAAAAGACTATACAAAAACTACATATATTGGTTTTGATAACCATTTTCCCGTTTACATCAACACATCCACATAACGTTGTCCGTTATTAGTCTTATTCTTCCAAACATCGCAGAACAACGGGAGATCGCAGGTTCATTCCAAGCATTAGGAATGTACCATTTTTTATCAAGGGTGAGCCAAGACAAAATTTAAAGTGAGGTTTTAAGCTTTATTTTTTAATGAATACACAATATAACTCAACATTATTAAGCTTTAAAAAAGAAAAATCTAAAAACAAATACTTCTAGCAATTTTTACCCAAAAGAAATGAGCATAGTTTAATGGACGCGTTCTTTAACTCTACATCGGTAATGCGTCAGCATGTAAGCTGGAAAGCGTCCCGACAACCTAATTCCCTACGATGGATTCCAAAACTAAATTCCTAATCGGGTTGCCGGCGGGTCGGAGCACTGCAAGGAATACACTTAATGCAAACTGAAAAAAAGGGGAAATACAGTTCAAATTAATTTAAATATTACATTGAAGTTTTTGTAGATTTGATACCATTATTTAGTAATTCAAATGTAACATTGTATCTGTAGCCAGGCTTAAAGTAATCATCAGTTTACACAAATATAGCATATAAATGTATTTCTTAATTTCGTAAAAAAGGGATGGTACACCAGAATCCACCACCTGACAAGTAAAAAGGCAAGCACTTGCAGAAACGGGCATCTATATGAACCTTCAAATCAAGAGGATTTCAAGGTTCTTTACTATATCATTTCCCTTTAAACACTTTACTCAGATTTCTCTTTTTAAATCAAGGAAAACGCATGTTAATTCTAAACCTATAGATACATCATCTACATAAGATAATTGGCTAACATTAGAGTGATTGGTGACAATAATAAAAAAAAAAAGCTTTAGATAGAGGCACAACTAGTTGTGTTGCAGAAGTACACTTTCAGCCTGATTATAACTAATGAATGACCATAAGGTGAAAGAAATTTTTTCAATTATCTTGCAGAACATCAAGATCACAGAAATTATCAAAAAAGTGATAATGATTGCCATCGTGACATTTGCTGCTTCCATATTAACGACTATTGTCAAGGTGGTCACGACTGCCTCCATATCGACGACTGTCGTCAAGGCGATCGCGGCTTCCTCCATAACGATTGTTGTCGTTGAGGTCATCACGGCTGCCTCTGTGTTGGCGAATGTCATCAAGCCGATCGCGACTCCCTCCATATCGATTGCTGTCGTCAAGGCGATCACGGCTACCTCCATATCTATTGCTGTCGTCAAGGCGATCACGGCTGCCTCCAAATCGATTACTGTCGTCAAGCCGATCACGGCTGCCTTTGTGTCGATTACTGTTGTCAAGGTGATCACGGCTGCCTCCATATCGATTGCTGTCGTCAAGGCGATCACAGCTGCCTCCATAACAATAGCTGTCGTCAAGGCGATCACGGCTGCCTCCATGTCGATAGCTGTCGTCAAGACGATCGTGGCCTCCTGGAAGTCGACGGCTGTCGTCAAGTCGGTCACGGCTGCCTCCATAAAGGTTTTCAAGGCGATCTTGAATTCTGGCATTTGGACGTATGTCATCCAGGCGCTCCTGGCTACTTACATAACGACCACGGCCATTGTCAAGTTGATCTCTGCTACCATTATGACCACGATTGTTGTCAAGATGATCACGACTGGCACCATAACTTATGGGTTGCTTTTCTGAGTCCTCATCGTGGTATTCAGGACTTTGTTTACGACTATCACAACAGGAGTGATCATCAGTAGGGCTGAGGGGATGACTCTGGTCGTCCTCACCTTTCACATCTAACTGGTCAAGTCGCTCATTGCTGGGCTTGGTCTGAATGTTTGTCAAGCTGTCCCGATAACCCTCTCCAACCTCAACGGTTGGTTTGTCACGGAAAACTGCATCTGGTGGGCTGAAATAATACAAGTTCTCTATTAAACATGGACATAGGCCTTCAGTTGTTTTTTAGTTTCACATTTTTGCCTTTGCAAGTGATACGGTCATACTATTTTTCTTGTGTCTAAGAATTGAGTCCAAGCTGCTTGTTTAATGTTAACTGGGCAGGGCATCAATTGGGAGGTATTATTTGTAAGGGAGCTTCATTGACATACCCTTGGGCATATGGTTCATGTTTGGACTTCTTCTTGCAGCAACAATAAATGATTATACCCAGGATGAGGATTCCAGCTATTACTCCCCCGATGATGCCTGCAGTGCTCCCGATGTTCATCGAGGCTGAAAGAATTTGTGGATGAAAGAAACAAGAAAAAAGATTTATTATTTTGATTGTGGCAGCCTTTCCCATAAAATCTCTTTCAGTTACAGGCACAGCTAACCCTATTGCATTTGGAATACTTTATAAAAGTAACTTACACTTACTAACAAACCATTTTGAAGCATTGGCTAGTCTTTTTTATGACTATTCTTTATTGTGACTACTAAAACAGAAATAATATGATAATTGGCAATATCAAGCCATCATGAATGATTTTCTAATACAGTAAACATAATAAACAGCAATAATATTGAAGACAACTTATGCATCCACCTATCCTTTCACGTGTTGTTTATTAACAAACAATTTGAAAGGTTAGGCCTACTTACGAGGCATGACAGTCAATGTAAAGTTGCAACTGGCAGAGCGAATCTTATTGGCTGATGTGCAGATATAGAATCCAGAGGTTTCCATGGATATATTGAAGAGAGATAATATTCCATTACCTAAAAAACGGAATACTCCATCAGATATTGGATCTAATATTAATCTAATCTTTCTCAGGCATGTGCCTGTAACGACTAGAACTCCTCTGTAGCTAATATGCTTAGACTACTTAAAGAAAAACATACGTTCCGTTGTCTTGGGTGGAAGTGGTCTGAGGGTGTTCTTCACGTCATGGCTTTGCCAACTGTAAGTGGGTTTGGGGGAACCCTCCTCTGACAAACAGGTTAGGTTGATGTTGTTCCAGTACTCTGCCGTTCCCTGTACTTTGCAGATTGGAATCGAAGGTGGCACTGTTGGAGAAAAAAAAATTCTAAGATATTTTGTTTTTAACACTTTCTCATTTATATTATATAATAATGATCATTGGATTGTATACAAATTTACAGCTAAATGTTATATTGATATTTTAAAGTCAGATTGGGAGAAAATATAATAAAAAGATAAATCTTAAATCTTCAGAGTCACACTTCTCACCCAAGACCACAAGTGAAGTGGTGGCAGAAGTTGTTCCTTCATCATCCTTGGGAATAAGGACATTGCAGTGAAATGTACGGTTCTCTTTTAAAGTAACTTTTGTAAGGATCAATATGCTCTCTTGCTTGACCACATCAGTGGACAGGAATGCTTTTCCCTCATAGGCTGGTGCTATATCTACGTCACCTGTAGAGTAGTAGGTGGCAATGCCCATCTATGGTAAGAGATAAAGACACATTTTTAAAGACATTTAGGCTGGGTTGTTAAACTTCCTGTGCTTTGAAACTTATGTTGGTAGATACATTGTAGTCTACATGTTTATTTTTTTGGGTATATTTTCAGCAATGGAAGCCCGTAAGGGACTTTATCCAATTTAAAAGTAAAGTTGCTAAAATAACATGCAAATGCAAAAAGCAAATGCAATGTCACAAAAGCATTATAACATTCCACCTCTATATGTGTTATTTGAGACAAAATGTAAATGAAAATGCATTCATCTTATTTTCATTAGCATTGTCTAGGGCTCCAATTGGCATTCAATGTCAAAATCCAAATTCAAATGAAAAAGCTGTTTCACAATACATGTTCAAACTATTCAAATGTTAATTTAATCTTGTTCATTAAAATGCAATAGTAGAAATGTATTCTCAATTTCCATTTGTGCGAGAATTATTTTTGTCACAAATAAAAATAAAATGCAGTTGTCATATAATATGAAAACTAAAAGGAATTGCATTTGATTTTGCATTTTTAAAGACTTCATCTTCAGTACATTGCTGTGCAGTGGACAAGATTCAAATGAAATATGCGAATCAGCACTAGGAGTATATTGCATTTGCATTTTCAAGTCACCTCACTCTCTTTGGGGCAGAACATGAACATTCCAATGCAATCTGTCATTTCTCTCATCAAGGTGGGTCTTTAGCTTAGACCTCACTTCCTCCTTCAGTCTCTTAGTATATTAAGCTACGGGTGTGTCCTGTACGCCGGGAAGAAACAAGTTTGGCTTTTTGACGGCAACCTACTATTGCCATTCACAGGTTCAGGACTTAACATAAATATATTTATAGCAGAGTATGTCTACTCCATTTCTGGCAACGACGTGGACATGTCTCCTGCACCAGCCAAACCTATGCCATTGGCGCAGAGATGATCCCTTAATGGCTAACTTTTGAAAAACAAATTAACAACCACATCTTAATAAAATTGCCCAAAACAACACTACTGATGACCACATATTTGTAATATAACATAATTAAAACGGTCTGAATGTTTATGAAAACCTTATAACCATAAAAACCACCTTGCAGCATCTATAATGCACCTTCTAAATAAAAAGCTTTATCAAATCTAAAGTGGTACGATTCTGTCTTTATATTTTCACCCATATCATATAGTCTGCTATAAGTTTATTTATTCAGTATGACACTGATAAAACATATTGTAAACATCCAACTGAAAGTTGAAAGTTATGCAGTTATGCCCAATCTATTAGCCCACCGCAAGAGTTCAGCAATATGGCTGTCCTGCTTCTTTTCGATTCAGCACTGTCATTGTGAATAACAAGAGAGAGATTTTAATAAATTTACTTCTTTTAATAAATGCAAAACATAGGATTTAGGCTTAGGACATAGGCTCCAACAACGAGTTGGTAAAAGGTTAACGAAGCAAGTAACTAAACGAGGAAGTGACATCCTAAATAAAGACCCGCCTTGATGGAAGAACCGACAAATTGTTCATGTTCACAAATGGAACATTTTGATTTGTATTATATTGCATTTTAATTTTCTTCTTTGGATTTACAATTGAATATTGTACGCAGTTTGGTAGGGTAGGACTGACACAGAATGAAGCATTGAAACAATAAAGCGTGAATCCAATTGAAGCATTTGAAAAGGCATATGGAATGATTCAATTTTTATTAAAATTTTGTCTCAGATAACATAAATGTGGAAGTGATAACACACAGTATTGTTTAATTCCATTTGCACTTCCAAGTTACATTTTCATTTTCATTTGAAAAAGTCCCTTATGGGCTTCCATAAAATGCAGTGCTCCACAACTAATTCCACAATAAAACTCTAGAAGCAAAAAACGACTTTTTTTTAACTGATAACTTACCATAGGTTTCTCAGGGCTATCAGCTTCAGCCTCCCATTTGACAACTATCAAGGGATTACTTGGTCTGGCAGGTACAAATTTGCATGTTAGGTTGACATTATCTCCTCTGACAACATCATATGTTCCAAATGGAATAGAGACATCTAAGCCCCTGCCACAGGACAATGCTGAAAAACAGAAACAGAACAGAAATTAATTATTTGTCTAAAAGGTATTTAAGATTTCAGTGCAAGTTTGATCAAACCCCATCTTGACTACATTTGGTTAAAGCATCTATCCAGAATAAAGGTTTTGAGAGAAGCCCTTTCAATTAGTAATTTCCACTTGCAAAAAGGACAGTGACTACCCTTTAGTAGTATATATACACCGTCTTAATATTGTTCTTAAAAGGTTAGTCAGTTTACAACTATATCTTTATCATTTCAGGCATTAATTCAAACATTTGATATTACTTCATAAGTATACTCGACACGGGAACAAGTTAATGTATGTATTTGGACGAGGCCGTTTTGGTTGCTAGTGGTGAATAATGTAACCAATAAACTTACTGTCCGTAGCTAGATGGTAACCGAAAAGTAATTAACCGAGTCATTATAATGAACATAATTTGATTTGATTTCAAATTGACGTGAAGGCAAACAAAAAAGATGCATGGAGACCTTGGCCTGCTAGCCTTTCACAGGTATGTTTTATAAATGAGGAAATGTATTTAATACAAATAACACGAAAATGGCTTTTTACATTTAAATTCTATATTGGAATCAATCTGTATATGGCTTTTGAATGGCAAAAGTAATTACATTTGGCCATGTAGGCTATGAAACAAAATGTCACTTAGCATGGGCTTGGCATCATAAGGATTAATAATTGACCAGTCTCTTAAGGATTTGTGGGGAAAGGTGTGGCAATTTTCTAGTCAATAGCAAAAAAAACACCACTAAAAACACAAAATCTTACCTGTAACTAGAAAAAATACTCTTATTGTAAGTAGTGGCAGTTTACTTTCCATCGTCGATACAATAGCGGGACTCTTTAGCGGGAAATTAGATTGTTCAAAATTGCGCTTCATGTGTCTCCCCTTCCAACACCAACGTCGTCCGACAGGTCAACTTCAGGTACTATACTTGTCATGCTATTTTGCCCCATGTGTCACAAGTTGGTACAGGTGTAATGCTAGCCAATCAAATTACTTCAGAGTCAACGGATAAACTGTTAATGGGTTTACTTTAAATATGTTGATTTAATATAAAGATTTTACTCTACGGTATGGATTTTCCCCCTTCTAGACAATAGCAGGAAGATATTAACCTATGACAAATTGCGCAATTTGTCAGTGTTATTTAACAAGACTCCATTGTCCGCCGATATATTTTATAAACAGTATATTTTCAGGTATTGCCCTACTACCATAGTTATTTCGGTTTTCTCACATTATGGCAATTGACTTGTTGCTGCGTAGTTTTTCAGAAAGCCCTTATATTTAGAGTAAAAACACACAGTATTTACCTATATGTTCCAGACATTCATGATTAGCTTACACACATTTCTAAATATGTTTTTCTAACTCACTATACGTTTTCATAGCATGCAATTAAACGGAAGGGGAACCCATGCATCAAAGTGGTTGTAAATATTATGTGTCTCAAAGTCCCAAATTCGAGCTATACTTTTCATAAACTTACGACTTTCAGTGTGATTTTTATGCCAACGTATCTACGTTCAACGTTTAAGATAACTTTTAAAGTGGTGATATGTAAATTGACAAAGAGGAAATAGTCACATTTCAGAGAAGACAATTTAGATACACTGCAATAAGGGAAGCTGTTGACTCCAGAGAAAAGCCTACACAAATTGGTACAGACATATTCAGTATTACGGTAAATATTAGATAAACTGTCAACTGTGGACGCTTAAATAAATCTGTAAAACAACAACAAAAAAACTTTAACAGCACAACTTTCAAATTTCAAAAGAATGGTAGAATTACATTCAAACTGGTAAATACAACAGCCTCATGCTTTTGTTTCACGTTTGTTTTTGAAAATGTGGTTTTCCGATGTTTATGGAACAGACACGTAACGGCTTTCATGAACATTAAAGAGACAGCCTTCAGAATCGTACGAAATTGCTACGTTCACGCGCATAACTGTTATTGGTCAACCGAATACATGCTCACTCAAAGGGATCCTATATGTCAACCTACCTGCATTATTACCTAAATTAAGCAGCAATAACCACGATCAAAACACCCCCAAAAGAATCGCAAAAATGTTTAGTGAACATCTAGTGAATGTTGGGAAGGCATGACTACGGTTCTACAGTGAAAGCAACTAAATACTGCAATTTAAACTTAGATAAACGGTATTCATTACAATGTGTATTCATAATGTTAAGAGTGACATCAATATCAATCTCAAATATAAAGAGTAAAAATGTTAAGTACTCCTCATAACAGTTTGAACACATCTTTGTAAATAATTTAAAGCAAGACACCAGCACCAACCTTTTTTAATCCTTCATATTAGCATATACTTGCACTGTATTTAGACACATTCTTATCTGAAAAGAATAATATCTTAATTTATAAAATGTAATACAGTTTATTTATGTTTAAAACAAAACCTAACTTCCTGTGTTTTATTTACGGTGTGTTACTGTTTACTTTTTACCGATTACACAGTATTTCATTGTCAATTTGACTGAATCTTTTTATAGTGTAGGATGTTCCAAAACATACTGATGGATACGCATGGAATGAGACAATTTAATATGACTCAAATGAAGACTTTCCAACATTTGGTGTGAGAAAGAAAACCTTGAAAACTGTGATCAATGAAGGTTTGTTATTCTTTTCTTATTTTATTTTTGTAGGAAACATTGTTAATAACATGTTTAAATGTTTTATGCTGCAATTGTAATATAAACATAAATTCCCTGGTCGGATTTATGTTCCAGCTTTAGATCATGATTTAGCAGTTTATAGCCCTCACAAAATGCTACTCATATTCGCACTAATGTGTGTGCGCGAATCTACGAAATAAACAAATTTAAATCTCAGAAAGTGCCATTTACATGACTCGACTGTTGCTTTTTTTCAATGAACTAAGTAGAAAAGTCCTAATGAATTGTTTGAATACTGGCAATGTACTGGCAGTATATAACCAACAGAGGGAGGAAGGAGACATATTTTATACATATAGGCCTACACAAATTTATATCAATAAAAAAGTATGTGATCTGTGATGCTTTGTGGTTAAATATGCTTGACAATGGGCCAACTTGAATGATGTACTTATCTTAGTCTTCAATAAACTTCAGTTTTCACGAGCAATATAGGCATTGATCTAATGGCCAATGCAGTTTAATGGAACCTACATTAAGGGATTTAGTAAATCTGAAGTCCGGTTCTCTTGTTCATAGATAAGAAAACAGAGCATTAAACTGCAGAGGAACAAAGGTGTACTTTTGAGGCAGAAGTAGGTCTAGCGTACTCCATTCGCCTTTCATCCAGGGCTGGGAATTTGGTTTAAATATTCAAAATGGCGGACGGAGGAGCAGCGAGTCAAGATGAGAGTTCAGGACCAGGTAATCATTACAGATTTTTACATATTCATACTCGTATTCAAACTCTCTTACTACCAATCCCAAATATGTTGAATTGAGAGAAAGCTAAATAATCAATCATAATATCTCGAGTATATGTGCATCATTACAGCCCATTTAGAGCGAGCATATTTGGAAGAGAGGAGGAAACGGGCTATTGCAGTCAATGCGACGGCAAATTATAGGGAAAAAACATGCCTCCCTTTGTGTGATTAGACCGCTGTCCGCCGCTACATATTCATACATCTGTCGACAAAAACAGTTTAGCATATTTTATTAGTAATCGGCAAAGTGGGCTGTAGTTTTACACGTGTCATATTTAGATTATTTCCAATACTGCACTTCAGACAAGGGACGAGCTAGCTTAAATGTTAGCTCTCCTGCTAACGCAAGGAGGCTGGTTCAGGCTTTGTGTTGATACCACAGTACACACAGGCATTGCCAGTGGCGTGAACCTTTTTGAACGAGGTTTGCATATTCATTTATTCGCCAGCGATCCCACTTAGTTTTCTATACTAACTTTCTAAATCGAATATGTTTTGGAAAAATTGGCATTAGCTAGTCTGAGTAATTGCAGGGGCTGTAGGACAGGTCGGTGTTTTTTTTCAGGTTTCCATATTTTCCCCAGCCTTTGTGCTCGATGCAGGCATACTCCCAATGTTGTTAGCGTATTCATTTGGGCCTCCCTCAGACTAGAATGCGGAGTTTGCTAACGTCATCGGTTTGATTCGTTCTGCTGCAACTTGCCAAAATTCGAGCAACATTCCAAAAATATTAATACGTGATATTGTTAAGACATGAGCATAGGTAATTAGATTTGTTAGTGTATATTTTCCTCGAAATAGCTATGTATGCACAGGAACAGCAGAGCTGTCGGTTACAGCTGAACGTTTTAAAAGAAAATTACGTTATACATTTGCTTTGAGTTTATTGCGCACTATTTTGGGCAAATAGCCAATGTAGTCGAGAGTCGCATTGACATGCTGGTTTGAAACGCGTGTAGGTACTTTAAAAAGTGTAAAAGGGGCCTAGGATATAAGGTAATTGGGTTTGGCCTTCAGCGCAGTATTATATTATACATACATTCAATAACTATAAAATCGTCGATTTTATAGTTTTTTCCATGGATCTACATGTTTGTCGACAGGTTTTTACAGCTCATTCAGTCTTACAAGCCGTACACATTTAACTGCTCGTGGGTCTGTTGGCGGGTTGTGGGAGGTGTTTGTTTACGCAAGTCGAATATCTAAACTTCCAATTTGAATGTATAATTTTGACATCTTTCATACTCTCATCTGTGTAAAATTGTATTTATATTGTGAAGCAAATATTGTATATAGGACTCACGGACAAAACAAGTTTACGCAGTTTTTTTTTCAAAGAGATGGCTTTTAGAAGCCAACTTCCGTAGCTATCAGGAGAGGGGAGGGAGGGGGAGGGGAGGGGGGGGGGGGGCGCAATGGGCATTCAAAATGGGCTTTTTACTGTATGCCTTGATTATGCAGCATGTTCCAACTTGCTTTTTGTTGTTTTCGGGAGCATCACTTTTATATTTAGTCGAAGAGAGCTTTGGGTCAATCCAAACGTGTACTTTAATGTGACTTTTGTTAGTGACCAAAAAAATCTGGTTATTAGACCCAAAAATGCTTTTAGGTTCAATCCATATTTAGACATCCCTATTTAAAACCATTAGTGGTAGGTTCTAAATTCGTCTCACCTTCAATATTAAGAAGCTGTTACTTTAAGTATTTTATCGGTAATTTATGCTACACAGTACTTTTTACCTGTTATTGATACATGTCAGTGCACTTTGCACACTTCATCATAGTTTTAGCCAAACTCTCAACCCCATTCAAACCTGAGAGTTCCATCATGAATATGCATTGATGTAAACATGATAGACATGAATAATGTATTAGAATGCAGGGGATTGCATCTCAAAAGGATTGGCTGCACAAATAAGTTTACAGTCTACCAAGCTGGAGAGTGAGGGAAATATATTGAATTGGTGCCTTTTGGGGAACATGGATAATCAGTAAAGGAACAGCCTTTTAAACGTACACGTGTAAGCTTAGCTGGGTCACACTGTAATGAAGTAGATCTCTCATGTCTCAAATTACATTAAAAGAAAGGAAGTGAAAACATAGCTGCCCATATGGATTTGTAGTTTTGTTTGTCTTCACTGAAGTTTTAAATATAGTTTAATGTGACATTTAAAATTTGTTACGATACTTGGTAATTATATTAGCATTGGCTAATATAAGAATCAAGTTTCCATTTTGTCTACTCATAATCAATTGTTATTTTCAGACTGACTGGTCTATTTGATGACTAAAGGCTTAATCATTTTCAATTCCTTATAATCCTATTAATATGATTGATTCATGGTTATTGGTTTATTCCAATTAGATAATATTCACTGAGAGTACGTTAGATAGGATGAAGAGATTACTTGGGTATATCGTCGCCTAATTTTTTTGGTTTGGTCTTTCCAAAAAACTTTACAGTGAACCGTTTTCTATTTATGAATGTTTGAAAAAGAATAGACTAGCATTATTCCACTGTTACTTGAATATGGACCTATTCAAATTTCAGAGTACCATTTTATTTATTAATATTTTTGAAATATATGCATTGGTCTTGTCCTCATCTTGCCATGCCTTTATTTCTAACCTAATAAGGCCACATTATATCATAGCCTGTAGTTATTTAATTGAGGTATTTGGAAAAAATATTTCGTTTTATGATCTTAAATCAGACCAAGTGTGATATGTGTTCTGCTATTCCTACTGTACTGTATCACATGGTTTTAAACCTACCCCATGTTCTTGCATATCCCTGATAGTCACCGACATAAGCCTTTTTTGGTGCATGTTTCCTACAATGAATAATAAGCAGCCAACAACTAACTAATGGAATTTTAAGTTAATTTTAATATGCTAATCTTCACACACTTTATAAATGCAGCCAACATTACCCTACAGCCCAGTCCCTCTGTAGTTAGTGTGTGTGGAATGCTTTAGCCATGGGGGGTCTACTGGTAATGACGGGCTTGTGGTTTGTTAATGTGGAGTTATTTATTTTCGATTGAGCGGGCTTCAACCACAGTAATACACACATGCTCCACAAATACACACACTTCATTATCAGCAATGTCTCGTTTTCATGGGTCCTGAAGCAGTTTTGGACAACCAATCTAGACGTTGTATTAGCACCACGTTTCCATGCCAATTTGCTTAGAGACTACTGACAGCCCTCACACAGCTTTCTGGGATGTATTCCATCCTCTACCTGCTTTTAGCTAATTAGTTTTTTTGCCTTGCGCTCAGACAGTAATTGGTCTTCTGCGGCTACCTCCCCTGCCTCTGCTGTGCTGGTTTTAGCACTTCCTTCCTTGTCCTCCTTATTCCCCTGCTTTTTATCGTCTTCCAAAAGCCATCCAATTAATATGCAAATGAGCTGATAAATATTTATGGCTGTTTAAATTATGCAGAAAGCTAACAGCCTAGTGTGAAATGAGTCGGTAGCAAGACTTCAAAGCCTTGCATTGCTAACGAGGAAGGGCAGATTTGCATATGGCTTTAATCAGCTGAATACTGATTATGGTTCATTATAGTGTTGGAGGGGGACTTGGGCAAAGGATCGGGGATGCTGCCAGATGCACTCATTGCACACAGAGAGAGAGAGAGAGAGAGAGAGAGAGAGAGAGAGAGAGAGAGAGAGAGAGAACTTTTTCAGAAGTCGTGACAATCCTGGTACACAAGAGTGAGCGAATAAGAGCAAGAGGGAGGGGAAAGAGGGGACGGCAAAGAAAAAAAAAGAAAAATAATAAGGAATGAGAGAGAGAAAGCTGTTTGCCTAAATCCAATTGGCTTTCTCTGTGTGCCCTATCCCAGTGTTGTTCAGCGAACCGTATTGCGGACAGTGCCACTGTGTCTGTGGGCTTTGGTTGTATTGGAAGCTTAGGAGTTATTGAAGGAACATAGTGTCAGACCCAATGTCTGGCACAAGCAACTAAGTTCTTGATAGCTTTCCCATTGGCAACAATGTTTGAGAGCACAGGTGCAGCAAACGTTGGTGAGTTTGGCGTTTGAATGTTGCTGAGATTTGCTGCCACTTGTTTGTGGTTTTCGAGGACTGCACATAATAGTATTGTCTTTTTTAAAATTGAATACACAGCATGGGATTCTGGGCTTGGTTGCAATTCAATTAGTGGTTTGTTGTTTTATGTGTTGCTTGGAGTATTCCTCCTGGATGAACATATTTTGTCAAGTGCTATAAACCTGTTATTGCCATTAGTAGGCTATAACAAGAGCCGTTCCACTATTCCTGTAATAATTGCACTATAGTTAATTGCTTTAGTGGAATGCAAAAGCATAGAAAGGGCTCAAGATCTCTAAGGTTTGGGGAAATCTGATTGGTTTTTATCTGCCTCTTCCAGATGCTAAAATGAGTAATCCGTCAGAAACTAGTAAATGTGCAATGGAGAGTGGAGATGCAAACACAGGTGAGTTACCTGCTCTGTGCGGATACCTACTTCCACCTTTGACTGTAGGGTCAACAAACTTTTATTTAATACAGAACATCAAGCTTTCAACATGCTCCACTGTGAGTGCTGTAGCAGCATTCTTGGTGTGTGGGTTTGGGGTAGTGTTGACTGTCTGTGTTGAATGACAGATTTCAGAGAAGTTTTTGAGAATCATTACTGCCTAATTTTTGTGGATTATTATTGGTGTGCAGGTTCATCTCCCGAGTGTGTTTGGCTATATTGTTAGTCCTTATGATAATAATAAAAAAACTACGTTGGAGTTGTTTTCTGACATCTAACCTACTGTCTTTTTGAAATTCTAATCAGTGTTAGTGCTGTGAATTTCCTTGTTTTCTTTTTAAAATAGGAATGCTTTCATCACAGCCATTGTCCATTGACAAGTGTTTTTTTTTGTTTGTTTTTTACATCATCTTTGTTTTAACTGAATTGTTTTATGCCCTCAGAAGCCCAGACAAATGGACTGGACTTTCAGAGGCAAACGCTGCAGACTGCAAATGCAATCACCAATGCACATGCACAGGCCCTTCTTCAACAGGTAACACAACTTCCAACACTATTTTTGCCTCTTAGGCATACACACGTCCCGGATTAAGACTGGGAGTGGATTGGGAAATTCCATTCTACGTTAGACTTGGTGGACAAGACAAAAAAAGGGTGGTTTCAGTGAAATTCAAATGAGCAGAATGGTTATGAAGGATTTCGAATGGGAAGCGTTTGACATTATGATATTAGCTATTTTGAGTTCAGCTACTTTGCTAATGCATTATGCACTTTGTACATTTCCAAATAAAATGTCATCTTATTTTCTTAGTGTGATTTACATTGACATGCTTGTCTGTCTTTTGCCTGGACGTAAATGTCCTCACTTAATATTATCATTGTACAGTAGTATGCATAACGTTGATATTATCTGACCGTAGTTCTAGTGCATTTTGAGGTTTGGCAGTGCCATAAATATTTAACAGCTTTATAATTAAAATGGGATTTGGAGTTTGAATAGAGACAGCATCAACACAAATCTAAGCGCAGACACACACACACAAACACACACACACACATACACACGCTTACAAACACACATGCATACCATTGAACAGTAAATTTAAATGAGCCAGGGTCTCTGTATAGCTTGGCAACAAGGCAGATTAATCAGCCCTCTATGCTAATTAGCTGCTCTGTGGTTGCTCGGAAACAGATGGCAGAGAATATGCAAATCTATGCAGAATTTACATGCACCGCATAACAGTTATTTTAATTAGCATCTCTGCTTATCCCTTCTTACTCTTCCTCTTGTGTCTCTGAAGGCTTCAGTACATTTTAAACACCCACTTCCTCTCAAATAATATTCAAATCTTTATCCCTTTGAAGACAAAACCCATGTCTGTTTTGAAGCCTACCTATGTTCTTGTATGCTAATGTAAAATGTGTGTCTGTCTTTGTTAACTGGGTGTGTGCTCGTTCTTCTTATGATTGCTCTGTAATTTTAAGTTGATTGCACTGTAATTTTCAGATATCATAGTCTTTCTTTCAACTTGAATATAATTGTTAAAACAAATTTAGATTATTAATAACATTTAGCTATGTAAAAAAACGAATTGATCAACAGTTAAAATCATACTTTGAGATGAGATTTAATCTCACTAAACCTACTGCTGCACATATTCTCATGATTGGGTGAGTTTTCTCTACAAGTCCCACTCTGTGCTCTGCCTCTAGTTCAAGTCGGAAGACTCCAGTGCTCTTCCGACCTCCGTCCAGCAGAGTGTGCTGCCTCAAACCCAGTTAGCCCAGATAGCTGGAGTAAGTGGCATGTTGCCTCCTCAACTTCAGGTAGATGTAAGTCCTAACCACAAATTTGGGATCAAAATTGATTAAAATCAAGATATATTTAATCTAGTTAGTTTTAGTGGAAGGCATTAAAACTGTCTCTGATCCTGAATCAATGGTTAGGCAATGGCCATCCCCTCTCTTATAATCCGTCTGTCTTGGTCATCGTCAAGAAGTGGGATGTAGCAGCTGGGTCATAACCTGTGGTTTTGCACGCTCATAATCAGGTTAGACACGTGACTGTTTGCCTTCCTTTCCATCTGTACGTCCTTCCACCCACTACCGACTCCATGTTTCAGAATGGCAAGAGGAGTTGGATTGTACAAGCATCTGGGTTTTTGTGTCTTTCTTTCCTGATTATTTAGCCCATTATGCATGTGGATTTAATCTTGTCAGTAGTCTCCTTTCATCTCACCAGGGGAGACTTTCACTCCAAGAGTTTGTGTCCAATTAGAGGGCACGTTGTTTTACTCTCTCAGTGTGCACACTGGCATCCCCTTTGGAGGAAAGCCATGAAATAGGCCGGCTGTCGCAAGACTGGACTCGCTGTCCATTTTCAATCGCTTCATCACCACGTGTTCATACAGAGATGCACTCACTTTTCAATGTTCATCTTACTTCTCCTTCCCTTCTGTTTGACATGAGCACCACTTCACTCTAAATGGTTCAAAACTCTGCCGTTCGTCTGCTCATCTCAACCGTTTTAGCACACCTGTCTTGTTTGACCTCCTCTGGCTTCCTGTCACTCAGTGCATCAAAAACAAAACCCTTCTTCTCACGTATAAAGCTAGACATTACCTGGGCCATCCCTAACTTTCTGAGCACTCCCAAACCCTACCATCCTTTCTGGTCATTCTGATCCTCCATAGCTTGTCAACTGGTCATCTCCAAATCTTACTTTGAGAAATAGCCTTTTCAATTCTTTATATGGTGTTGTGTTTTTGTTTCTGTTTTTTTTATTATTACTTTGAACTGCTGATGCTTTTTATCTGTGGGTCTCCCCGTGTGTCAATGCCCGTGGTTCTTCCTCTTTGCGTGTCTTTGTCTTGCCATGCCTACTGGTTACCATGTGAAACGCCATTGGCTTTTAGACAAGCGCTAAATATGAATAAAATCTATTATTATGATTCTAGTTGACCCTGACCCCAGCTCAGCAGCAGCTGTTGCTCCAGCAGGCCCAGGCCCAGCTCCTGGCTGCAGCTGTGCAGCAGCACTCAGCCAACCAGCAGAGCAACACAACAGGGGCCAACATCTCAGCCTCAGCAGCCACCCCTATTACCCAGCTGCCTCTGTCGCAACCCATCCAGTTCACCTCTGTAAGATCACACACACATTTACTCGTTTATTGTTATACAAATGTGGAGTGTTATGCTTTATGTATTCTGACGTATTTGTGCCGTTTCACCTCCCCCCTCTTTTGGTATTCTGTGCAGCAGTTACAGCAGTTGCAACAGCAGAACCTTAGCATGCCTCAGTTCGTTCTCGTGCAGCCGGGCCATCACATTGCCACTCAACTGCAACCTGCCCAGTTCATCATCTCACAGACGCCACAGGGACAGCAGAGTATGTTTCATGCCTTTCTGTTCAGAAAGTAGAAATGCAGTGTTATTCGGACTGTCTTGTGTTGACCTTTTCCTCCTGCTCTCCTTCTCTTGTGCACCTCCATGTCCTCTCTTCCTTTATTGGGTAGGCCTATTGCAAGCCCAGAGTCTTCTAACTCAACTACCTCAAAGCCAAGCCAACCTCCTGCAGACTCAGCCAAGCATCACCCTCGCCACTCAGGTATTAGTTTAGTATTTGTTTTGTTATATCCTATGCTGTTACCCAAGTCATGATTATAAACAATATTTAGTCAAATGAATTGTCTGAATGATAATCAGAGATTGGTTAAGTTTTAAAAATGTTGATGCAATGATTGCTAAAGCTACAAGATGCCTGGCATGTCATTACATGCATTGTTACAATTGGACCTTGTTCTGGAACATAAGCAGGATACATTTAATGAAGTTTTTGTCCCATCTACAGCCAGCAACTCCAACACGTACGATAGCAGCCACCCCTATTCAGCCCCTATCCCTCACCCAGACCCCTCCAAAGCGTCTGGACACCCCTAGCTTGGAGGAGCCCAGTGACCTGGAGGAACTCGAACAGTTTGCCAAGACTTTCAAACAAAGACGCATCAAACTTGGATTCACACAGGTGGGTGTTTGGATGTCACAGTTTTAAACCCCAATATTGCATTATTTAGACATTCCACACAATTTCCTTTTGTTTTGTTTGCGTTCATTAGAAGTGAGTTATTAAAAATAACGAACAATACCTTTTTTCCTGTTGCGACACAGTAGCTTGTTGGATTATCCAGGCAAGCAACTTATTCAGAGGGCTTGACTCCCAATTTCTTCTCTCCCAGGGGGACGTTGGCCTGGCAATGGGGAAGCTTTATGGTAATGACTTCAGTCAGACCACCATCTCTCGCTTTGAGGCCTTGAACCTGAGCTTTAAAAACATGTGCAAACTAAAGCCGCTGCTGGAGAAGTGGCTCAACGATGCAGGTTAGTTCTTGAGCCAGCCAAACAGAGGGTTGTCCAACAAAAAAATATCATGTTATGCCTGCGGTGCATGTGGAACTTGTTGGACGGTCCAGTGTATTGCACGTTTCCCTTTACCTCTCTCCCTTTGTTTTGTGCCCGTGCTGTTTGTGCAGAGAACCTTTCGTCTGACCAGGCCTTGTCCAGCCCCAGTTCCCTGGGCTCGCCAGGCATGGGCATGGAGGGCCTCAACCGCCGACGCAAGAAGAGGACCAGCATCGAGACCAACATACGCGTGGCCTTAGAAAAAAGCTTTCTGGAGGTAGCCATTTACTTTGCAATCCAAACCTAATGATGAGATTTTAGACTAGGGCTTTTATATATTTGGCAAATCGGTCATAATCTAGCTGTAAGACACCCGATAGTGAAAGCATTTATTCATTGAGATAGATAACTTATGTTAAAAGGGAATTGCATGTCTTTGCCCACTCACAGCAGAACCAAAAACCTACCTCTGAGGAGATCACCATGATCGCTGATCAGCTCAACATGGAAAAGGAGGTGATCCGGGTCTGGTTCTGCAACCGGCGGCAAAAAGAAAAGAGGATTAACCCCCCTAGCAGTGGGCACACGGGAACGAGCACCCCCATTAAGACCATCTACACCCCCACAAGCCCCTTGGTAGGGACATCACACACACACACACACACCCAAACAAATAAATGTTTTTGTACGTTTGTTTACATGTCAGTCACTCCTCTCATGCCATTGACCCCTAGGTGGCCAGCACAGCGAGCCTTGTTAACAGTTCCACCATAAACACGCCTACAACTCTGACTGTAAACTCAGTGATGCCTCTCACAAGCACCAGCATCTCCAACCTGCCATTCACGGGTATGTTGCGACTTAGACTTGAGGAGGACCTCTATGATTTTTCAAATGGAAGAAGGATGAAAGCATACCTTACATTCAATGCCTTGTTTCTTTCTTTTCCTCCGGAAGGCACAACTATTGGAGTTACAACAAACACGGCGTCTGTCATCTCCTCCGCACCTATGGTCACTGCGGTCACGAGCTCCCCGTCTCTAAGCCCGTCTCCCACGGCCGTTCAGTCGGCAACCGCAGAGAACCATGAACACACGGTGGTCACAAACGTCCCCACGTCCCTAGCGACCAGTTTGGGGTCGGGCCAGTTGATGGTCACCGCTCCGGGCTTGTCTGCCGCGCTGCAGGGCCAGATACCCACCACTGCCAGCTTTGCTGCCATGGCTGCTGCTGCTGCTGGCCTCAACCCAGGACTGATGGCATCATCACAGTTCACTCCTGGGTGAGCACTAGGAATGTCTGCAAGAAGGTTTAATTTGCCTCATTAAAAACAGATATATATCTAGAGCTATTTAGCTTACTTTTTTCCTACCCTGTCCCCTTCCAGGTTTAAAAAAAGAAATCAGTGTGTCTTTACGCAGTCTAACTTAATATGCTTACCTTAATTTTTTTCATGAAGGTATATCACATTGATAATAGTAGTTATAAACTGGTGAATAAAACTATCTTTGACAAGCGTTGAATGACTGGCTGCCAAGCACACCACCATGTCACCTCAATGGGGCAAGGATGCATGTAAATGTTGAAAGTTCTAGGTGCACAAAAAACTGTCAAGATTGACTACCAGTTTAAATTTCCACTACAATCCATCAAACCGAACGGTGACGTTGCACTCTGCCTGTTTGCTTTGGTTTTCTAGGGGGGCCTTGTACAGTCTGGCTCCTGGGGGGCTGGGCAGTGCCCTGAGCCCTGCTTTGATGAGCAACAGCACCTTAGCCACCATCCAAGGTGTGTGGAGCGGCAAGTACACCTGTTTTTTTATTAATGCATTTAGCACAACAAACAAATATACCAGTATTAGTCATTTAAACCACAAACTTTTGTCCTAAAATCCAACATGTTTGTAATCATTATCCGAAACACATATATATCGTGGGGGGGGGGGGGGGGCAAAAATTAAAGAAAAAAAAATGTAACGTTTGTTGTATAAAAATAAAAATCCAAACATTTCTTTTAGGTTTGA
>JAVQJS010057169.1:0-11694 GCA_036024795.1 Galaxias rostratus | reverse complement strand
TTTAATCAAATTAATTTCACATGTTCATCACACCCCTTGCTCTGACACTCAAAATTGAGCTCAGGTGCATCCTGTTTCCACTGATAGTCCTTGAAATCTCTACATTTCTATGACTTATGAATTTAGTTAATCTGTAATAAATGCAATTAATTCAACATGATTTGGAGAGGTAGACACCTGTTTATTAAGGTCCCATAGTTGACAGTGCATGTCAGAGCACAAACTAAGTTATGGAGTCAAAGGAATTGTCTGCAGATAAGTGGAAGAAGTTGGGAACCACTCAGACTCGTCCTAGAGCTGGCCGCCAGGCCAAACTGAGCAATGAGGACAAGGGCCTTAGTCAGGGAGCTGACCAAGAAACTGATGGTCACTTTGACAGAGCTCAGGCTTGATAACGATGCTCTGCAGGAAAGAATGACTTAAGTAACTTTGGCTAAAGTCAAATTTCTGTTCTGACCAGAGCAACTTCCTCCATAAATTTGGGGAGTCATCCACATGCCTTTGAGGCAAACTCAAAACATGCCTTCTTATTTCTAACACTTGGTAACGGCTTTTTATGGCCACTCTTTGAAAAAGCCCAGCTCTATGAAGTGAACGGCTTATTGGGGTCCCATGCACAGTCTCTGTTGTGGAACTCTGCAGGTCCTCAGGTTTACCTTTGGTCTCTGGGCTGCCTTTCTGATTAATACCATCCTTACCACCAGGTCTGTGAGTTTTGGTGCACGGCCCTTTCTTGGCATGTTTGTTGTGGTACCATATTCTTTCCGTTTGAAGATGATTGATTCGATAGTGCTCCGGGGATCATCAAAGATTTGGATTTTTTTTATGACCGAACCCTGACTTTCACTTTTCAACAACTTTGTCCCTGACTACTTTGGAGATATCCTTGGTCTTCATTGTGTGATGCCTCATGCTTAGTGGTGTTGCAGTTCACTCATTATGTTCTGAAGGTAATTGGTTGTACCAGAACTTTTGAGGGGCTTTATTGCAAAAGGGGTGAGTCCATATGCATACAATTAGATTTTTATTAAAAAAATAATAATTATAGATTATTTTCTAATTTCACTTCACCAGTTTAGTCTACCTTGAGCAGAACTATCATATACAATTCAGATTAAAAAAACATTTCAATTACAGGTTGTAATGTAAACAAAAATAAGTAACAAGCCAAGGCAGTAAATACTTTTGCAAGGCACAGAATTAGCTATGTTTAGAAAACAAGAAAGCCTGTGTTGCAAGTGATATATGTGACTGTCATGTGTAAGGTTTTGAAAAATCATTGTCATGTTCTGAAAGAAGTAATAAAGTCATTGTAAAAAATCTGTAGGACTGCTGTAGTACCTTTTTTTTGTCTTGCACTCCACCCAGTAGTCTTTGGATTCCCACCTACATGCAAACAAGTGCCAGAGAAACAAAACAGGGACTCCATGTTATTATATGCCACATGAATAGCAAAATATATATTTTAAAATCATTAGTGTGGCAAAAATTACAAGTATGACTTATGTGCAGTCGGCAAATGGGTCATGTAGCTAATTTTTGCCTTTGTGAATAAAATCTAAATCAACACTCACGCCCAGATATAAAGACCCTGCCTATGTCCAGCCTGGACCAGCATTTCACTTCTTGTTTACAGTTCACAGCCAACAACCCATTTCCTAATAGTCGTGTCCAAGGCAACTGCAGAATAACTAAGGTAACCATTATATCTTTGATCAGTTTACCTTTGCTGCTAGTAATGCAACCCTCAAAACAAATGCATTTATCAATGCACCCTTTCTGAAGGAAACTAGCCAAACCTGTTAACACTGTGTAACTAACATTCCAACTCTATTTATAATAATCTCTCTTGACCTTAAACCTAAAGCTCACTACTAATACATATCGCTCCACTGACACAACATCACATTTCTACACTACACAACCACACCTACAACTCACTAGTTGGTGTTGGGTTCGTTGCTAAGTATAAATTACAGTGTTTTCTGAACCTGAACAATGTCACCCAGATGCAGAATGCAATGTGTTGCAGCAACGCTCAAACTCACAGACCCGGGGGGAACAGTGCTTGGCAGTGCTTAACAACCAGTATATTCAAATATCAGTTACCAAAGAATGGTTTGTTATTAACTCGTTTTTTTTATTTCTGCCATCTTTGGCAGACAAATTCCTACGCAGTTTTGTCTATTGGATTTGTGGATTCACCCTCACTGTACAGTCAAATAGTCTTTATTATCCACGAAGCGCAATTTGGTACAGTGACCACATAAAACCCACAATAAAAAATAGACAACATTTACAGAGTAAAACAGAAAAATCACATTGAGATATTTAAAAGACCAATGACGGCAAGGATAAATGAGTCGGTCGATTGGTCCTGCATTTTGGTAACTTGTATTTGTGGCCTAATAGAGGTAACAAAAACTCCTTTTTGGGATTGGACAGCCTTGAATGACTGACTGACCTTGTGTGACTGTGTGAAGCTATTCAAGGTAGTCCACACAAAAACTCGGCTATGGTTGCTTTAAATAATTATAAAACATTTTTTTTTATAAAAATTCTATACAGTATTCAGCAACGCCCTAGCCAGTCGCGCATGCAGGCATGTGGTCATGCTTCTCTCTTTTTGCCCTCACCTCACTTAACACCATGACAGCAAAAGATAGGAAAAGCGGCTGAGTTTTAACTTTAATGACTTCGAATATAACTGTCATAGTGTCGTAAGGAGCTATAGCCAGCGCGATTAAACGGGGACAACACTCAAACCTTTAAATTTTTTTGTTTCATTCTTCTGCTTTTCATACTTCATGCTTCATTATTTCACAGATAAACCTATTAACCCCGCCCCATTGAAGAAGATGTAAAAAAATAACAATGAGCCTTTAATCTAAACAAAGGAATGGTCAGGAGCCCCAGCTCCTTTCAAGCAGCCACAATAAGGTGGTTGGCTGGTAAAGCCGGTCAACTAGTAATTGTGCCCCCAAATATTCAACTTCCCAGGGTTACAATCGTACTGAATTTGGTACACACGTCCAAGTCCTCTCAAGCTACACCCCATGTAATGCCGTCTCACTGTTACTGTTGATGGCAGTTCAAAGTTCAAAGTCTTTAGAAAATCATAAAAAATGTATGGGTTATGGTTTGAATTCTTTAGAACTTGTAGTGAGATGAAACTTTTATATAATGGCATCAATTAGAAATGTTAAAGTCCATCAATCAGTATTTTAAAAAAAGAAACTGGTGGTATAGACAAAGTATGTGAGTCTAAAACCATAATTCCAAACCATACCATATTTTCGGGATATTATCTTCAATCTCAACATACATCCAAAATATATTGTTGATTTCACCAAAACTGAGTCCAAAGCACATCAAAATTGATTACTGTAAACACTACTGTTAATTCATTTGGTCAAATCTGACTGATTAATTTCACAAGTTTCAAAGTTTATTGGTTGGATATTGACTTTTGTAACAATTATGTGTTGAGGCATCAAAATCAACGTTGCATGGTGTGCAAGCTGTATATGGTGTGTCCGTGCATTAAGGCAAAGCAAATGGCAAAACTCTTTTACATGGCCCCCACTTGTCTGCTAACACTGGTGCTCACTAGGGCTGTGTTATGTCTCCCCTACTCTTCACCCTGTACAGAAATGACAGCACGTCTGACAATGTCTCAAGTAGGATGATCAACTTTACCGACAACACCGATGGTGAGCAGTCTAGCTCAAGAGGAAAGTAGTAGTAGTACCAGAGTCCTGGTTTCCCAGCAACAACCTGCCACTTAACACCAGTAAGACAGTGGAGATTACCATAAACTTCAGGAAGCGGCCGCAAGCACACGCTTCCCTGGTCATTAACGGCACCTCTTAACTGATAACTTGAAGTCGTCCTTCAAGTTCCTTGGCACTTATCTATATTCAGCACTCTGGAGTGGGAGATTAACATTTCCTTCACCACCAAACAGGCTCAGCAGCGAGACAAGATGACAGCCAACCAATCCTGGTACTTTTCTATAGGTCCATCATTGAGGGCATCTTGTTTCCTTCATCAATATCTGGCATGGCTCGGGATCTGCACGGGCTAAGGGGAGTTTGCAATGATGACTTAAACGCCAACAGAACCAGGGAGTGGGTGGACAAGATCAACACTGACACATGCAACCCTGCCCCATGGCCTGTTTGATGAGCTTCCCTCAGGCCACAGATTTAAATCTATCGAGAGCAGGACTGATTAGCACCTAAAATAGTCCCCCCCCCCATCCCGCCTAACAAACACTGCCTGATGAACTAAGCCCCCCATCACCCCTACTTCCCACCCGCACACACACTTTTCATTTATAAATCACTGTTGAAATCAATTTTGATACTAAAGTACATTCGAAACTGTCCGTTTTAATTATTTATTCACGTTAGATATAAAAATGAATACCATTTAGGGGATTCATATACAAAAACATGCATTGCGTTGTCAGCCTTAGATCCCAAACCTCTAACTTATTGTCCAGCATACACTGTATATAAATTAAGATTTTAGTTTTTTGAAGTTCTGTGTTTATTTGCCTGGATAAGGAAAAAAATCTTTCTTACCACAAAAATGATGCAATCCCCAAAAATGCGAAAAATAATGTAAGTGGGTAGATGTTTCCTACAGGAAGAAAAAATACGTCAGATTGAAAATAATTCTGTGGCATGAACATCTTTAACATTTAAATTTCAGTAATAACCTTAACATTTCTGATCCATTCTTAGATTGTCTTTTCCCGTAATATTTCAAGTTTGACATGTAAAGATGAGTTAAATGAATTTGGGTTGCACTTTGTAGCCAAAATATTATATCGATTTTGACAAGAAAGGAAAACTAGGGTGGTTAATATTCAATCTTAGCAGTTGTCATAATATTGTGTTACAATAGAGGCATTGTTTTACACAAATAGTCTATTTGCTGCTTTAGCGTATATCAGGGATGGGTTTTTTTTATGGTAAAAGTTTTCCTCCAGTTTTTAAGCTCTGCATCTGATAAGTGAAATGTTTCTTCTATGGAGGTGTATTTGTATTTTGAATTTGTACACCCTTAAAATCTATTTTGATTGGCCATCTGACGAAAAGTCGCATTGATAAGCGTTGCGTTTTGAGAAAAGTATAACCAATTTAAAAAAGACAGGGGGTGAACCGTTTTGAAAAGAAAGCATGCCAGTCGCGGTTTTACACAACGACAAAGAGGCTTTAAGTAGACATCAAGGTGCATTTTGCTGTGAAAATGTGGTACGCTAGCCAGATGTGGCTGCTATTGCTACCGTGAATGTATGTAAATACTACAGATTTGTCAGTTTTGATTAGAAAAGACACAATGAAGCAGCACCAAAGGAACTGTGGGACCTCGCCCAGAAGATGAACCGGGGCTATCCCCTGGAGCCAGACCCGGGGGAGATGCTCGTAGGCGAGCCGTGGCCAGGCCGTGACCCATGGGGCCTGGTTGTGCACAGCCCGAAGGAAAAACATGGAGCCGCCGCTCTGTGGGCCAACCACCTGCAGGCATAGACATTGGGGTCGGGTGCAATGCCAATCGGGTGGCAGGCATAGGCGGAGACCTAGTCATGCTGAACCCTGGCAACGTAGACTGATCCTAGGGACGTGGAATGTAACCTCTCTGGTGGGAAATGAACCGGAGTTAGTGCGGGAGGTGGAGATGTACCAACTAGACATAGTTGGGCTCGCCTCGACACCGTTCTCTGGTTCTGGAACCCAAGTCCTGTAGAGGGGCTTGGCTCTTTTCTTTTCCAGAGTCGCCCAGGGTGAGAGGCGCCGGGCAGGTGTGGGGATTCTATCGAGTCCCCGGCTGGGCACTGTTGTATTGGAGTTTTCCCCGCTGAATGAAAGGGTCGCCTCTTTGCGACGGAGAGTCTCTGGGGGGAAGGCTCTGACTGTTGTTTGTGCTTATGCACCATATTGGCAGTTTGGAGTATCAGACCTTCTTGTTTTATTTCTTTTCATTCTTTTATACTGTTATTTTGCACATTTACACAGTTGCCTGGTTTACATTACATCATAGGCCATAGGAAAGAAACAGAACTTGAATCGAGGTCAACGGGATCTTCCAACTAGTCTTCTGTTCTTTACCATGCCATTTAAAATTGGTGAAGCTGTTGAGAGTGTGGTTGGAGCTGTCACAGTAAGGACAGTACAGCTTAGTTCTTGCCATAGTAGTGTGGGCTGGTGGTGTCAAGGCCAAGTCTCTGTGTCAAAGTGGGCCGTAGTTATCGGGCCTGTGGGTCGGAAATGATTAAGAAATGTGTATGTTGCCACAGATATTTTGAAAAACACTGCTTTTACAGTTACATGGTTGTCTACCTTTAATAAGGTTAAAATATAAAAAATTGTAAGCTAAAAACCGTGAATATGTCAAACAACTTTTTTTATGACGTGGCCCCAGCCTATGCAGCAAAAATTCTACAGCTCTGAATGACAAATGGCCAAGGTATTGCTTTCCATTGTGTTTTACATGCATAATCAGTGCCAGATAATCACGGGAATGGAAACAAATTTCAAAAATCTCAGTAAAACGTAGGTCCCATTGCAAGATCATTGGTCATCAATTGTTGCATATCTGTTTATTTAGCCTGTAAAGCAGTTATTAAAAAGCATATTGTCTGTTTAAATAGGCTACTATCAGTTTGCTTGCTTCCCCCGACAGTTCTCGCCCAATCGATCTTGAATCTCTGCCCAGCAGACTCTTTTAATATAGACTCCTATAGTTCATTCGTAATGGCGATGATTATCTTGTGTTGTATTGATCTCGTATTTCAGCTGTCTACGAATAGCCAATCTGGTAACTTCTGCAGTCTGCTCTGAAAGCCTTAAGACACTGAACCATCTGAAACCGATGCTTCTGTGGACATGGAGAAAAACAAAAGATGAAAGAAATGGTCCAGCTTTTCTCATGGCAATTTATAGGCTAGCCAAACTCATATGGTGAATGTTAAGTTCTCATTAAGTATTAAAGTATTTTAGCAGAAAGTGCTTGAAATCTGAAATACTAATAGCCTTGCCTTGATAATTAGCATGAGCCTGCAGCAAATATTTTTACTAGATCCCAGCTGTTAACGTTAGCTTGGTACTGACAACGTTACCAATGTATATCAATTTGATTCACAATAAACATAGTTTCTACTTAATTTGTTAGGTAATGGTAGCCAAATTGACTCCCATAACTATACATCTAGAACTACTAAAATATTCAACCATTGCGCTGAATTCTAAACCAAAACAAACTTGCTTAAGAAGCTAGCGTAGAATGAGATTTCTAATCACGTGGAAGCATGGTAAATTTTCAACCTTCGATTGATTTAATTTTTTTGGTGACCATTTCCCAGAGGCCTTGGACTAGTTGAGTTCAAAAGCCACGTTGAAACTTTTTTTATTGAAGTTAGTAGTGATTTTTGTAAAGTAAATAAACACATATTTTAAATGTACATTTGTTTACTGATTGCTTTGTCCCTGAAAGTGATTTTCTTTAAAACTAATCAAAGTTTACTTTCAAAAATGATGGCAACACCAAGGTTATTTATCTTGAAGATAAGGTGCGCAGGACTATTTTGTGCCCGTTTAAAAAAGAAAACAGCATTGCGCCATAGTTTTGCATAGGCTACCACCAGAGGCCAGTTTTGAAATGACAAAATTATGTTAACAGTAGAACTATCGAATGCTGGAATTATCAATGATGCATGAGGAAAATCAATCAATCATTTGATATTAAACATAAATATTTTTTTTTATCTAAGTGCTAAAATGTGAGGATTTTTTAACGACAATAAAACACGATGCTCTTTGGAAGCTAACTGCAAATTGGTAAGAGATACATAGACATAAACACTTTGATTTTGTAAAGCCAAGTATTTACTCTCAGAATTTAAGAATGACTCAAAATACTCAGATTAATAAACATTATATTTGTGTTGCTTTTTTTGGTAGAACTGAACATTGTATCAAAGATATGGTTGTTTAAAGAATAAATAGCAGGAGAAATGACCTGAGAAGACCCTATGTGGGAGGAATGGGGCAGGATGGCTTTCCTGGGAATGAGTGAAGATTTAGTGCCCGGCTAGAAGTTTTATTGAAGAGTTGTTAATTGTAAGTTCAACAACAGGTCAACAGACGCCATCAAGGCGGAGTTTAGACATAAAAGGTCTGGAGACAGGGGTCTTCCAGGGTCCTGCAGGACTTTTTTGTGTTTGTCCTGCATGTCAGAATAAAGTTACTTCATCCAAGCTAAAAACATTGACTCTTCATATTCCAGCAACTAGATGGGGTACGTGTATTAAATTGGGACCACAAAATACACGACACTTTAAACAGTTTCAAAACGGTTTACAGCGGTTTTCTTAAACGCTGTGTGAATACAGCTGCCGTCGACTACACTGTAGTTGTTGGGTTTCTTCTGCATGATATTAGCCAGCGCCCAATCCAATTAAATTATTTTTATTTTTTTCCCTTTTTTTACGGCTAAACAAGTACAACTTCATTCACATTCTTTAATCCCATTCATTGCCTATAGGCAAATTAAGCATGTAAAATAGCCAATTAAAAATAACTAGAGGACGGATGAATTGGTTCTGCACAAGCGCAGTCCATGCCATTTGAACGGACGTTTTGGCGTTGCAATTAAAATAAGGGACTCAAAACTGCGACCGTAGATAGAAAACAGGACGGGTATTTTCACACACATGCACACGCAAGGGGATACGACCGCCTCAGTGCCCTCTATAGAAAACGAGATCCTGTGTACGTCACACGCTTCAAAAAGACGACTCCTCCCTAAATGACCTGAACAGAATCAGGTCACAAACACAGACACACCCAAACAACTGCGTTAGACACACACTTCTTTCCACAGCGTGTCAAAACGTCTCCCTCTTTGCCCTCCTTGGGGAAACTAAATGCGAGCTGGTGTACACACGCGTTTGGCATGTGCGCGAAAATACAAGCTCTGTATATCTCTTTGACCGTAGTAAGGTGCCAAAAAATGAGGCAAATAATAATAATAATAATAAAACGTAACAATAACAGCAGATTATTACGACACAATCACACTGTAATATGACTTTCCGGTAAAAAAACAAAAAACAAAAACAATTATACGTCATCACTGGTATATTTAAAATATAATTATACATCTATAATAAAATAACATGTAATTAATTTAATACAAGATAGTATATGTCATAAAAAATGAGTAATCTAATTCAGTGTTATGCTACACTGTAAAAAGACTAAAATGGTTAAATAACTGGCAAACGAAAACCATAAAATTAAAGCAAAACCTCCAAATACGAATAAAGTGCAAAACCAATACATCCACAGAAATGAGAATTACAGGTTTTGCCAGGATACACTGTCATTTTACGGAAATTTATTAAATTACAATATTTAATTCCCATGTTTAAAGTAAAAAATTAAATCCCAAATTCATTATTGATGTCTACTTACGTTTGCACATCTTCTGAAGAATCCGTCAATCACCTAAAATTTTGCAGGCCTAAAAAAACTAAGGATTGTTTTAAGATCGATCTCCTCTTTTGAAAAAGTTAAGATAGGCTTTATCAGAGGGTTTGAGTCAGTAGAAAGCGATGGTTCTGCAATAGGTCCAGGTTTACTTTGTGCCCTCTCCCAGAGGGGAGTGTTTGATATGGGCGTTGGCTTAGTGGTTCCAGCGCAACAACGTATCAACTATGTATACAAAGTGACTGAAAGGGGATAAGGGTTTAATTTGGGAGATTTTCTTTTTATGCATTCGCAAACTCTGTGGTCCTTCTTGCTCTTAAAGTCATGTGACAACATGGTCAAGATAGAATAGTGGAGTAGTAAAACTTACCAAAAAAAGTGCAAGCCACAACCCAGGAAGAAACGGTTGAACAGTTGAAAGCGGAGCACCCTGTTAGTGATTCCAATTTTGTGCATTCTGTCCTCCCCTCTTTTACTCCCCTCTGTCATTGAATCATTCATATGGCTGTTTCTCCTTGGCTACGCTCCACCATCAACCTTAATCAGTACACCTGGTTGTGGACTAATCACTCCTCTGGGTACATAATCACAGTCACTTTTCAGAGAAGCTACATAGAGTGAGGTGCGTGCGTGCGTGCGTGCGTGCGTGTGTGTGTGATATGATTTATTTAGTATGTTTATGGAGTTCATTGTTTGGTTAAGTAGATGTTAAACAGTTTTGTTAATCTATGGAGGAGACCAGCCCTGTATCCGTTTCCATGTTGTTACATTACCTTATGTTACCTATCAGGGTTGTATTTGAACTTGTAGTTACTCCACACAATGTTTTGTTCAGGTTTCTTTAATAAGCACAGGATGTTGGAGAATAGAAATGCTGCCAGTGTGTTTACTTTGACATCACACAGCAGAACAGTGTGTAGAACAATGGGTTAGTAACAGGTGTCGTTCTGGAGATGCTGTGTGGTGTCCTGAAAGGGGTATCATCTATGGACTAAGACCCCAGTTCTGCTGGGGGTCTTCAACACTCATGTAGGTGACAGTGGAGAAATCTGCAGGGGGGTGATCAGCAGGAATATCTGACAGACACATCTAGGTTGACCCATCACTTGTACTTATATAGTCCATAAAGCAGTGAGGGACATTGTTAAATAATAATGTTAATGGGAAATAAGCTGACATTCTCTGTTATACATCTATGTAATGAGAATTACCTTTCAAAAGGGCGAACCTTTGGTCAGTTGGCAAACAGTCTTTCAGGAGAAGCAAACTCAACTACTGTCCCCACCCATGGCTACCTCCTCCTAGGTCACTTTAAGAACTTTTACGAGCTTTTCCTTTGCTGTTGAATGGGTCATTCAAACTCACTATAAATATCTAAGTTTGTTGACTCATGTATACCATGCACGTTCCCCTGATGTGATGTGCAGGCTTGACCTAACAATGCCCCTACATAAAAGGATGCTGGAATTTGATCATCCCAGAGTTTTTGCCATATGTTATTGTCTTTGTTTAGTTTTTAGGAAAGAGAGAAAACCAATAAATAAATGAATGCTTGAATCAAAATAATATTTTATTGTGTTTTTAGTTATAGGAAGAACTGATTTGTGATGGCGTCTCTGGTGGCTGTGCCTGTTAGGTGATAACATTTTGCTGGTTCCAACAGGTCTTGTGGCATTGGTTGTGCCCTTTCTTTTATAAAATTGGTAAGGTTATGGAGAACCACACATGCTGCCACCACCTCACACGCCCATTCTTGACGCACCCTTAGGCCTTACAGGCAAGCAAAGTGAGCAGGTAACGCAGTCATGGGTAACCTTTGTCTCCGAGCAGCAGGCCAACCCAACAGCCCGTTCAATCGCCTGATGAAATTGTCACAATACAGCAAGATGTGTGAAAAATAGGGTGGTTGACATTGTTTTATCTTGTTGACATTGTTTTACCTTCAATTGGTGATCACATACCCGTTGACAAATAGGTTCAGGCCATTTTGACATACAAACAATATCACCACCGTCAGGCAGACGGTTTCGTAGCATCCTGACTCACACCACCATATTCAAGGACAGTTTCTTTCCTCAATCCATCAGGCTTTTGAACAATCACACTTGAGCCCCCACCCTCCACGCACAATAGGCAACTTTGATTTTTACTGTCACTTTATACAGACTCTGTCACCTTAGTACCCCATACACCG
>JAVQJS010057161.1:0-10608 GCA_036024795.1 Galaxias rostratus | reverse complement strand
ACACACAAGCGCGAACATAAACACACACACACACACATCCATGCACAAACACTCTCACACACAAATACACACATACACACACACACACACACACACACACACACACACACACATTCTTAAACATACATTTATAGATATAATGCTCTTTGCCAAGAGCAGTCTGCCATGTAGTAGCAAACTGGGGGCAATACAAATGTTTTTAGCCTATACAACCTAGTACCGTTGAGTTTGTTAATTGTCCCATGAACTATTTAGAAGTATGTGTGTATTGTCTTGTTTGTTTGTTTATTTCTCATCTAGCATTCATCAGAAACCCCTAGCACAGTGTCCAAATAACCCCACTGTTTAAAAGTCCTGTCAGCATCAATGGCAGCACTGTCTGTATGTACACTTTTCACTGCGTTTTAGGACTGTCATAAACCAAACAAGTTGAAGTTGTATTTGTCACATGACAAAATCAATGTTCTCTGCAAATACTTCTGCGTTCTGAGCTGACTATAGTGGAATCCTACGACCTTGATCCTGGCTGCTACTACCTCACCAACATGCTTTTGACGTGTAATGACTACCTTCCATTTTTCTCCATTCCGTTGACCTCTAGTTTACACCCTCTGAACTCCTGGCTGTAACCTGGGCTCTGTTCCAAAACCCTTAACTCAGAGAATTATTTCGACTCTTTCTCCGTGTTAGATCCTACTAAATCTCTTAGCATATCCTTCATTTCCCTCTCTCATGGTTCCGATTGACTGAAGTCCACGGGTAACTCGCGACCGGTCACACGTGTACCCTTTTAAGACACCCCGGGGCAGCTTAGTCTGAGCCCAGTCAAGAACAGAACTGCTGGCAAGATCAACTCTCAACACTTTCCCCTTTCTGTGTTGACAAAGGACTTAACAGGTCCTGGCTAATAGCTCAGTGTGGTGAAACACTGGGCGTCCTGTGTTGGACGTGGAGCTCGGGGGCCCTGCGTGCAGGCCACACCGTGTGGTGGATTTAAATGTTTCAAACGTTTCGTGGTTGTGTTTGTTCTTTTCAAGAACGACATTTAGTTTTGAGTCCAGACTATAGACATAGTAATTTTCATTATAACGGTTCCTCTCCCTACAAGCCCCTTCTAGTATACGGCCATGTTCCAGATCTTCTTTCTTTACAGGTGTCCTAACGCCTCGGCTGAATCCTCTCCGCCACCCGAACGTTGCTCTCGTTCATCATCAGGTTTTATGCCTTTCCCACAGCCGCCACCGAGCGCTGACATTTGGATGTGGCCATTTGATCTCAGACTGAGCTGCTTCTCCATACAGTAATGTACTACGCACTAGTGAATCATTGCCTTTTACAAGGTTCTCTGCCCCCCCCCCCCCGCCATAATGGGGCTGTCAGGTGTCTTATCCTCATGGCAACAGTACAGTAACAAAGGACCTCAATCATTCTAGTGGCCCTACTTAATGACTGACTGCCTTAAATCATAGTCATCATTTCCATGAGTCAGCCAAAGGCTGTCTTGCGTCTTATGAAACGGGTGTATCGAACAGTTGTTCAAAGATTGTAAAAGCATAACCTTGGTGGGGAAATACATCACAAGCTAGCTCACTGGAACTCACAATGTACGGGCAAATTATACAAAATAATATGTAATGGTGATTGGTGACTGGGCACTACAATGTTAATAAGACTAAAACTGAGGGTGTGTGTTAGAACTATCTATCTATGTAGGTCATGTCTCCATAAAGGGAAATGATCTAAGATCAAAGGTTGGCAAACCTGTGGGAATAGCCACTGCTTATAGTTGCAAGTTAGCATAAAAGAGGCATGCCAAAGTGGTTACATATGCAAGTTCTCCTATTCAGAGCCACCTTAAGCTGCTTCCAGACATCCTCCTATGTGTTAATAAGTGCCCACAGTGTGTAACCAGAGGCCAGTTGGCCCTGGCAGACATGTTTGTTCGGATCTCATCACAAAACGTTTTACATTCCCTTCTGAATTGCGTGCAGCGCTACCTGTTTTGTCTCGGTTTAAATATGGCTTTTACAGTCAGAACAGATGAAGACATAATATAAGGAATAATAATAGAGTCAAGCCATATATCTCACAATACGTAATGTAACCTCTGTTTATGATGATGGATAACGCTCTGCCAGGAACCTTCATCCAATCATTGTTTCATCCAAGCATTCAATTTACAGTCGACAGGCAACACGCAATTTGCAAAAAAAAGTTATGCGTGCACTGTGATATTTACTCCGTCCAAGACTGCATTCTTACTTAGATTGTTCTAGGTTAAAAGGGGAAACATAAAGGTTTTGCTTCCCCAAAAAATGTTTGCTTTTAATATCATCCCATCCTCAAATGAGGAAAATCAGAAGCCAAACTTTTCCACCAAAACATTTTTGGGGCCAATGCCTGGTGCACAAAGCCATGTCCTTACTGTCCATGGGAACTGCTGCCAAGCCTAGCGGGTTCCCTTAGCTTCCTTTTTTCTATGGCACATTTCTGGGCTGCGGTTACATAACACCCCGACTCACCAGGCCGCCGCTGTATTTATTCCGGCCAGTTTGTGGCATGTGGCGAGGGGCTCAGAACTTCGTTCTGAGAGGGGCTGATAATTGTCAGCTGTTTGCTAATGCTCCGGAATCCGTCTAGAGGTGTGGCCGATCAACTTCAAGAGTTGTCAGCTGTGACTAAGCGGCACTGCAGCTTTTTGAGATTTAGTCAATATTGGTAGATTATTAACTTTTTATGATGATCGGAAAAATGAAACCTTTTGGTCGAGTGTATTGGTGAAGTCGCTGCTCCTGATGTGCTGCTTAGGTTAATATGTTGCTCGTTGGTTCCTAGTGACTCAGGTTAACTTTAGTAAAGGTAATGGCTTTCCGACAAATGCTCGTTTGTGGTATGACCTTCAAGGGATAATAAAGCATGAAGCATATAAAGCAAAAGAGGAAAAGGGAATATGAAGCGGATATATGATGTATAAATGTGATGTAACTGTATCAAATAGCTTGCATTTTATATTGAGTTTCACACGATTTGCAAACGGCTTGTCAGTTTGGCGGTTGGTAGGGGTCCAGTGAATCAGCTTAGTTCAAAACACCATTGCTGTCGCAGTCACTATCTCTTTCTGGCATCTCTTTGTCCTTGTATTGGCATTGAGAGCTGTGCTATTACTGTCAACACTTATGTTTGATGGTCACCTCTGGATTTCGCCTCTCAGTGGTTTACAGTTTCCCACTGCTTTGTTTTCCACCTGGCTTTTCCATGATTCTGACCGTCAGAAGCCTGTAGGAACTTGGACCTACATTTTTATAATGCTGTGAGTTCAGAACATGCCTGTAATCCATTCAGCAGTATGGAAATGGGACATCCAGGTGACAATTAAAATGTAAGCTTATCAGTGGGCACATTAAAGTGGACAACAACAGCAGGGCTGCAGTCACCAAGGCAACCAGAATAGGCGAGTCATCGCTCACCAGAACACGTGTGTGTGTGTGTGTGTGTGTGTGTGTGTGTGTGTGTGTGTGAGTGTGTGTGCGTCACAGAGTGTGTAAAACTGTCAGGTTTAAAGTGTGTGGGTGTGCGTTTCTGTCCATCTTAAGTGTATAGATGGGTCTTTGCTCAGCTGTTAAAACAACTTCCAGGCTATCTTTCCACGAGGCCTCCTTAGGTGCTGAATACTGCTGACGTTTAGCTCTGGCCTGAGCAAACACACACACATACACACACACACACACACACACACACGTGCTTTCTGTGCAAACTGCTGTGGGCAGCTACAGAGCTTTGTGGTCATTGAGCGTTGCTCAGTGGCCCGTTGTGACCACCTGTCTTTTCGATATTAAACACACTCATCTTCTTTCTGGTTCTGTCTCTCTCTTTCTCTCTCTGTCTGTCTCTCTCTCCCCATCTCTGTCTCTTTCTAGTAATCACCCATCACCTGTGCACTCCAGACCGGACCTGGCCGAGTAAGTTTGATTTTAAAAGGAACAACTCTAATCATTCTAGCTCATGACCTCACAGTAAAAATAATTAGACCTTTGATGCCCGTGCTTTTATTGTCACTGAGTGGCTTGTAGGTTCTCTATTGTCATCCTCCCTTAACCTCTTTTTACCCATCTCTCTCTCTCTCTCTTCTCCAGTTTCATTGAGAGGACTATTAGCTCTGCGGTAGAGGAACACCTTTTTGAGGTGAGAACCAGCGGTGGTCACAGTTCAGAGGATAGCGACTGGACGCCGCGCCACCCGTCTCCGGCGTTGACCCCCACGGCGCGGCAGAGACGGCGTCTACAGCGGGAGGAGCAGCAGGCGGAGGAAGCAGTCCCGGCAGCAACACCCAGGCTGCCCCGTGACAGGAACAGGTACCGGGGTGACACCCAGGCTGCCCCGTGACAGGAACAGGTACCGGGGTGACACCCCGGCTGCCCCGTGACAGGAACAGGTACCGGGGTGATACCCAGGCTGCCACGTTACAGGAACAGGTACCGGGGTGATACCGAGGCTGCCCCGTGACAGGAACAGGTACCAGGGTGATACCCAGGCTGCCCCGTGACAGGAACAGGTACCTAGGGGAATGTGTGCTTGTCACTGGGGCTCCCGTGGCCTGTGTTAGCGTTTGATCCTGTGCAAAACTTTGGAAACTTGCGCGGTCATCACTTTAAAACATGGCTACCACATGCCTACGTCGGCACAGCATGTTGATCTCGGGAACCCTCTGTGGACATCCCTTCAGAAGCCCGCATGCTACTTAATTAACCACATCCCCTGAGGTGATGTCTGCCATGATGATCTGGGAGTCATAGTACAATGCTAATCCATGTTGTTGTAGACCGACTGGAGCCTAGGCTAACAGTGGCAACACGGATTAGAGGGGCCGTATTAGCGCGCCATCGGCGGGCCAAACGTCAACAAGACATAGAGCACAGTAAATAGACGGACCGCACAGTAAACAGATAGGCCATCAGAGCTAAACGGTGCTGTAGTGGCTCGAGAAGGTATAAGTAGAGGAGGAGTGGACAGTGGATTCCTCATTGGGTGTCCTGTTAATCGAGAGGGTCTGAAAGGATAAGGTCTCACGCCTACACTTCTTGCCCTGCAAACAGGTCGACAGCCCAGAGTGCAGCGGTGGACAAGGAGAACCTCCCGTCGTGCAGCCGAGCTAGCATCGGCGGCGAGAAGGGGAGGAAGAGAGCCTCGCACAGCTGCCAGGCCGTTCAACCGGAGAGTAGCCTCGAGTCCAGGAAAGCCCATCACCTCCAAAGGCTGGCCCTGCGCTCCGACAACCAGGATGCCCCCACAGTGAGTTATCTTCTGTTGGTTCTGTACCCCCCCCCCCTTCCCTTCCCTCTCTGTGTGTTGTTGTTTCTCTCTGCTCTGATGTTGTTGTGTTGCTCATCTGTAATTGTCTTCCACCCGTGTTTTCCTGTTTTCTCCTTTTCTTTGCTGATTCTGCATATTACAGGTGACATACATACAAATGTTCCCCAGTAAACATGTGACACTCGCGTGGCAGGTTAATTTGAGTGCAGGCGCCGAACAGCTCCCTAATGCCGAGAAGTACTAAGTGGGGACAGTGGCGAGATGGAGGATGACGGGAACATTGGCTCCCGGGAGCTCGCTCTCCTCTGAGGGAAGCTGGTGATTGCGCGTAATGACAGGGCAATTAGCGCCAGCTTTTATGCACCCAGATTGAGTTGTACCTGGACTCCACATTGTTGTCTTGTGGGTAATGTTGTTTTTTCCCCCGGGCTCAAGGTCACGATGTTCTAACCAGTCTCTTTTCGGAGAAAATTGTGATCGGCATGTGGACGTGAATAGAAAAGAAAATATGTGCGTTCACGAGGAACTCCGAGGTGCTGTGTGTCTGCGCAGCCTATTCAATGGTTTGGTTCCACTGTTTGTATGTAGATCCGGCTTCAGCCCCTCAGATTGGGATGCCTGTATTGTCTTAAAACATCTCTTTTTATCCATTAGACTTGTTGACAGACTTAAAGGTCTAGTGAGTCATGGCCAATCCCCATAGGATTTCTTCTCACATGCCTTCTATCTGGTGTGCGTTTCCTTCTGTGTACTATGCCGTCGAATCTGCACATGTTAGGCCCCACACACTTGGCTCATGGCTCCTCCATGTTAAACTGAGAAACAGGGAGACGTCGTAATTGGACACGTTCCTGGATCTTCGACGTCCTTTTCCATGCCCCCAACGTACGCGGGAGAGGGCCTGACACTCAAGAATCCTGACAGACATATGATAGTGGCATCACTTGACCATGGGGCAACTCTAAGAGCGAATGGCTGACATCGGGAGATGTGTTTGTGGGAGTAGAGGGGGGGGGTGGGGGGGGCGGGGGCTTGCCTCGGGCCCGTGATGGAAAGGATGCAGTCCGAGCCTGGAGGGGATATTCCTGGGGGTTGTCATAGTGTACATACAGGGCACCACCACATAGTACAGTACATTCCCATTGCCACATGGCAACCAGATCTAGGGCCAGTTTGTGATCTATCTCGGGATGGTGATTTGCTGTCACGTCGGCCTCTTTGGATTGAAAGCATTAACATTTTTGTTTTGCAATCATGTAACTAAGGAGTTTCCTGTACAATATTGGGGATTATCCTTAAAATTAAAGCATTGTGACATTTTCAAATCATTGTGCGCATCTGTAAAGTTTAATTAGATTAACGGTTGGTGGAATGACAGTTCGAGTTCTTTGAGGAAAATGAAAGAAAAAGCATTTAAGAAAATCCTGAACAAATTCCTTTTCGGGTCAGCGCAGCAGTGAAACACTTTGTTGCTTTTCAGATCATGGAATGCACGGCGAGGACATGTGATCTAAGTGGGAGAAACAACATGGAATCACCAGCGAATGGGTAAGCCCTGCTTTATTACTCAGGACACGCCGAGGTAAAATGGCATACCAATACTTAGAAGGCATTCCGCTGGCTTTTGTTAGAAACACACTTAAACCAACGCCATGGCTCCTTCGACACTGTGATGTTGCGGCCACAGTTTAATGGACTTCAGTGGCCTGGCTAATCTTTCCCTTCTCTGTTTTTTTCTTTCACCAGCCGTGGAAGTCCAGTAAACGATGGCACTCCTGCTCTTCGAGTGAGTGTTTTTTCAGACACGGTTCTTTGTTCTGTTGTCTGGGTCCAGTTAGTTCTTTCTTTCCTTTTCACCACGCTCCCTCTGTAAACTTCTTCTTATCTCCTCTTATTGTGGCTCCCCGTTCTCTTCCCTGTTCCCGCTCTCACTCCTCACCTGTAACACCAGTATCTGTAACATCCATTTCTGCGACGGATATTTCCTGTGCCTTGTGGATCTAGGATTGTGTCTGCGTTCCGCCATCGACAGGGAAAAGATGAGTCCCACAAAGCAGGATGATGAGTGTGTCAGTGAGGGAAGGATAGTGACAAACAAGCTAATTGTCTGTATTGAATATGTGTAGCGTCATGATTCCATGTGCTCCTAGCCTAGCAAATACGTTGAATCACCACATTTTTGCGGATGTCCCTCAAGCCCCTAGAAATTATTTTAAAAAATTGTGAATCGTCTGCAGAAGTTGAGAAAAAACAATTTCATATCGACATGTGCGCAGTTAAACAAACGCAATTTGTCACTCTAAAGTGAAATTTACCAACCTGACTTCGAGTGTGTGTGTGTGTGTGTGTGTATGTGTGTGTGTGTGTGTGTGTGTGTGTGTGTGTGTGTGTGTGTGTGTGCGCGCGCGCTTATGGAATTAGATTGCTATCAATGATCACAAATAAATGCAGAACAATTGGAGTGTGCCGAAGCAGCGCACAGACATCCACTAGAGTGAATGAGAACATGATTGGCCGTTGTCCATGTTGGACCATGTTGCATCAAGCTGGTGGAATGCTCTTCCACACCGTCCAGATGGGTTGTGGAGACACCCATTGTCACATGCCCGCCACCTCCGCAAGCTGTGCCACCACGGTGCCATCTGCAATGGGTACAGCAACCCCCTCCTCCCAGCCAAATCTCCAGAGGCACTGGCGTAAAAGAAGACATTACGTCTGTGTACCATGCTTCTGCTATCTCCTTCGGTGAATGGGTGGTCAGGATCGATGGATAGATCAATTGATCCGCATAAAGATTTACAACAGGTCCCTTATAGCACCCAGGACAAAAACGCAAGCGCAATCCAAGAGATTGCATTGAAACAGTTTCTTTTTTTTTTATCAATACTTTTTGTGAGGGTGTGTGGTATTGTGGCAAGTACAAGGAGCAAACGTGTCCTTCCGCTTTCTGCTACAATGCCAGGTTGGGTGTTGTGAGCGTCCCTCACCTACGCTTGGCCATACGTGTGTGGGTGCGTGTCAAGCCGGGACTCTGTTACCCGATAACACGCATGACCGAGGGAACACTCTGTTCCAGCGTTGGACAAGGTGTGAGGTACTAGCTGTCATGTTCACCACTGACCCCCTCCCACCTCCCCCCATTCGCTCAGACATGGGACTTTACAAACACACACACACCGACGGCAACAAAACATGCACGCCAACACGTAGACACACACAGCGTCAAGGCAGGTCTGCTGGCTTAAGAGATTAAATACTTTAACCTTCACACGACAATTATGCGCCACTTGCCCCCGTTCAAAATCGGCCCGGCCCTGGAATGCCTGCGTAGGAAACCTCTCGCCGGGGGAGCGGGCCCTGCCGGCTCATCATTTAATGTTGACGTGTTACACTGAGCACCTTATCAACATTATGACCGCACTGTGTTGGTCCTCGCCAACCTGGGTTTTTCCAGCGGACAGGAAAACGAGGCGCTGGAGGTGGGTCCCTGTGAGCGTGAGCCGACCTCGATTCAAAAGAGGCGGAGGTTCAGAGTGTGGCCCCCGGTGAGAGGCAATTAGACCAGTCGAACCATGGAACGACTCTGTGGGTTCCCGTCGTCGTCTGCCGACGGGGCAGAGTCATTTCCCACTGAACTGCCGAGAGCGTTTCATTGGCTCCGTGGTCCCGCCTGCGTCGCACTCCACCTCCGATCACATCGCGGCGCCACGCTGCCGTCAGTGACACCGCCGTGAGTGGCACGATACTGGTAATAAAGATGTGTGATTTGAGCCACGGGGAACGGTGGATTAATACCAACCCTATCCTGTCAGTGGCATGTAGCCTTTGACGGGGGTGGGGGGGGCGCGTTTATGTGCTGTCCTCGAGTCCTAAGAATAGCCTGGTCCCACGCCCAGACGGAGGAAGTAGGGCTGTGCGGACACATGAGCTGTGTAAGCATCACCAGCTGAATGCACTGACACACATGTGGAGCAAGCTTATATTGAGGGGGAAAAACTGGAGGGAAATCAAGGACAGAGGAAATAGGAGGGGAGGGGGGGGGGTCAGTGAATGTGTGCTGCCGTGTAAATATTGAAAGGACGAGAAGCTAAAAAATAGAGAATTCACCCCTAGAAAACACATCCTGTCAGCCTGCATACTCTTTGCCGAAGATAATCTGACTCTTTTCTTGCCCAACCCCCTACCTCCCACCCTCCCTCCCTCTCTCCCCCATTTCCCTTCTGCTCTTGCTACTGTGAAACAAACAACTCTACAGAGGCACAGGGGCGGTAAGCATGTAGAAAGAGAGAGAGAGAGACAGCGAGAGAGAGAGAGAGAGAGAGGGAAAGAGAGCGAGAGAGAGAGAGAGAAAAAGAGAGCGAGAGAGCAAGAGAGGGAGCAAGCAACAGGGTGTGAGAGAACAACATGCAGGCAGAAGAGGAGGGAGAGCGGGAAGGAGTGGTATGGGAATCCACATAGAAGCAGGAGGCGGAGCCTCAACCCCCTATCTCCCCCTCATAAACACACACACGCTCACTCCCACATCCCTAGACAGATGGGCGTATGTTTTGGCCAGGCTCCTCAGCCAATCCGGGCGCAGAGCCAGCCCCCCTGTGAGGGCTGTGGTGGGCAGGGCATGTCAGAGGGAGTGTGTGGCTGAACTTAAGGAGTGTGCTAGCGGGCTGGCCCCTCGTCGCTGAGAGCACTCTGTCTGGTCTTTATCTCGCATGGTTGTGCAGACGCTGAGCATGAAGATTCAGGAGTCCCTCGTCAGCTGTGACACGGGCAGGATCGTTGGCGGTGGCGTGCGCCCCTCCGAACAGGAATGTGAGAACTGCGAAGATGTGCCATGCCTGGACCTGACCTCCATCTCTGAGGACAACAACTGGGGAGGTGAGCGCTCGAAAAGCACACATGCAAATACATATGTATACGTACACAAAAAAAACATAAAAACACATACAAACGTACATACATACATACATAATGCACTAAATGGGTCACATCTATTTCTTTCTATTTCTTTTTAATTCATTCATTCATTTAAAATGACTTTGTTTGACCTATTAATTTTTCAATGGGGTACGAAAAAAAAAACACAGACAGACTTGTTTACTGTCCCTGCTTTACACATGGGTGTCTGGGTGGCAGCTGCAACACTCCACTGCTCCCTCTCTACCTCTCCTCCTCCTCCCCCTCCTCCTTACATCCCCCCACCCCCCCCCCCACACCCCCCGGTTGTGTGGGGTGGTGCCTATCAAGCAGTAAATAATAATAAACCAAAAAAATAAAAAAAAAAATAAAAAAAAAAAATATTAA
>JAVQJS010057132.1:0-21530 GCA_036024795.1 Galaxias rostratus | reverse complement strand
CAACGTTTTTACTTTAAGAGGTTGGACAAATATAAGCCATCAAATTCTTCGCTCATCAAATCCGCTTATAAAGAAGGCCAGGCAAAACTATCTTGCAAGTGATTTGTCCTTTTTTGAGGCTCAGTGGAATACAGTATATGACATCCCAGACAATTGAAAGCCAATGGCACAGAAACAGCACTTGCAAGGAGATCTTATCAGGAAACTTAGCTCGTGGCATGTCTGTTTGTTTGGTGAACTCAGAAATCGTGCCATAATTACAGACTGGTCTTTTCGAGGAAACATGTCACACCTTGTTTAATAATACGCCTTTTTTCTGAAACCAATGTCCTGGGTTGTGAGTCTGTTAAGGAAAATATGCAAAGTACAGCTCGACTAACTTTACTCGGTAGGTGAAGTTGTTTAAGTTTAGGCATATTTGCATAAACAACTTCTATCCCGTAGTACATAATGATTGTTGTCATTGTCTTTCCCCTTCTACCTTGTATTCTACCTATGTTGCATGCAGTTCTAAATCATTTAGAATTGTCTTTGTTTTCATCGTTTCATACATGAGACTTTGTTTTGTTTGCCTTTTGTGACGAATTGGGGTTTGTATGTGAACGACTGACTTGCTTACTTAAACTTAGACCTTAGCTGAAGGCAAACAAGGCCCTTACCTTTGGCCCTCCAGGAGAGTTCGTTATGAGCAAAAGGGAGTTCAGTCTGTTTGAAATGTTTTTTTTCTTTTTTTTTTTTCAACCAACCATTTATTTTTATTCATTTATTCTCGTTTGTTTCAGTTTTTTTAGTTCTAGATTAATCATGTTGTCACTGCTGCTATTATCAACAGATATGTTTTGTGGAAAATGACACGTGGCATGTCTCTGTTGAGAAGAAAAAGGTTTTTAATAAACAATAGAATACAATAAATGTAATACACTGCAATTGTAACTTTTCATTATATGGAACATCTTAAAGACATGAAAAGTGATGAAATTGGAATTGATTGATTAAATTTTTGTTCAATCATAGTTGCTTGCCCTCGTGTCTCGCATCCCCACTCTAACTTTCCTGTAAAGCAGATTTAGAGACTTGCTTGCTGCGACAGCACCTTTTAGCATAATTACATTTCACACCAAACTGAGCTTATTCACACCCCCACCCTATCAACCCCCCGCTGAAGATTAGGAGAAGTGTGATTGAGTCACCACATGAAATAATGCTGTGCCACAGTGAGGGCAGGGTCATTACTCTTTTTAAGAATGGGTCAAGCTGCAAACCTCCCTTGCAGGAGAGGGGAATCCTATATCACAGAACTACACGAGTGGTTTAGGTAAGGTCTTATCCAATCTGTCTAGACAGAAAGAAGTGTAATATTTTTTAATTTATATTTTTTAGTCACATCTTGTTCTGCGTGATTAAAGGTGAAGAGGTTTTTCTTTTTGTATATCACGTTGTAATTGACCCTTTGTAGTCTAAAAGATTATCAAATTCCACTTTTTGATCATTTGACAAATACTATATGTATATCTGCCACAAAACTTTAAGTTTTTTTTTTTTTTTAAAATACCCTTAGCTACTTAACAATTAATAATGTAAAACCTACAATAAATGTAAAAAACAAACGCTTAAGTATCCTGAGCTGTCTATTTCTCAAACAAAAGTCAACAATGATATGAATTGCTTTCTTATTTGACATTTGGAATTTAGAAATCAAGAGCCTTTTTGTCTGCCTATATTTTTTACCCAATTTAAATAGACGTGTCCTAAAGTCAGGAGAATCAGCGATTATTTAACCTAATTCTCTGGTGGTCATTGAACAGTATATCCACTAGGCTTCAACCATGTCAGGTCATAGGGAAAGACTAACCCCATTCCCTGTTGGTTTAAATGACAGATGTTGGTCATTCCATTTGCACATCTGGCAACTGGTAAAAATTGTGTCAAGAGTTTTGAAAACCGAAAAATGCAGTGCCGTTGTAAAGGGGGATGTGGTATCAAATTAAACAGAGAAGGGATGCCACGCAACCCATGGGCTATGTATTTTCTACAATATCCACTATTTGTTTTTTAACGTATTGACCGAATGTTCAATGTTTTTCATTGGGACTAGAAAGTTTATGAATGAGTGCCCAAGTGGACAAATCACTTTACATGAGTTCCGAAAACACTTTTGCAATGGAACAGTTGGCAAGGAGTCGGCAGAATATGCTGAACAGATCTTCCGTACCCTTGACAACAACGGGGTAGGTAAAACACACACCTTGCCTTTATGTTGCCTTCAGACTGTAACATCAAAAGCTGAGAACAGAGCAATTGACATTTCTCTGAAATTATTGAATGTAATACATCTGAAAAAATGTATGCAATCACTTTAGGTCAGAAAGAGGCTGATATCGAGGTTTTAATTTCAGGATGGAGTGGTTGACTTCAGGGAGTATGTTACTGCCATTAGCATGCTGATCCAAGGATCCCCGGTGGAGAAACTGCGCTGGTCGTTCAAACTCTATGACAAAGACAAAGATGGGGCCATCACGCAGGGAGAAATGCTGGAGATCATGAAGGTAAGTCTTTGATTGGGGGGAAAGCCCATTCAGATAGGCATTTATGTATTTTGTACCCAGTTAGCATTAAAACCCCAAATCTGTCCAAGGGGGAAAATATTTCTCGGATGCAAGGCTTCATTATTTTTGTTTCATTGATTTCCCAAACAATTCATTTCAAAGACTTACATTAAATTAATTCACTAGAAAACAATGTTTGTTTTTAGCTGAAGAATGTTAGTTTGTTTTCTTATCATCTAAGTTGATGTCCTCAGGCTGTCTATAAAATGAGTGTGGCTGCAGCCATAACCAGACCCAACCCACTTACAGCTGAGGAGTGCACCCGAAGGATCTTTACGAGGCTTGATAAAGATAACAACGGTGAGAAAGAAAACATCACAACATACATCTTCTTAGTCATATCCGCTATTGACGACGGCAGATATGTGGGTAAACCTTGATCCGCTTTGACTCGTTTTGTCCAATAAAAAGCGTAATTGTAATCCATCTGTTATTATTCTACCAACTGTTATTCAGATGTCATCAGTCTGGAGGAGTTTATTGAAGGAGCCCTGAAAGACGAGTGGATCAGGGAGATGCTGGAATGTGATCCCCATACTGTGAATGTGGAAAGACCCTTTGAAGGATCACTCGTCTCTAGGGACCCTCACAGGGAAAAGTGATTTGGAGTATATAATTGCAGATTCATGATTAGCTCCAGATAAAATAATTAGATACAGACACCGTATGAAGTGCACGAATGCTACTTATGAATAAAGTCAAGATGTCCTGCTACCAACCGACAATTAAACGGTTTACCCTTTATTTGGGTATGCTATCCTTGTGTTGAATAATCGACTTTTTCTGTTTTACTTATCTGTTGTTTAATTTTGTTTAAATTTGGTACACCTTCTGACCAGGGGAGGTCGCCGTTACTTATTCCAAATAGATAGACAGCAACAGGGAAGCCTTCTTCCAGATCAGATGTAGTTGGGAACAGGGCGGGATGTACCAACGATGACGTCTCAACTTTCCAACTTCCCATTTTGACATGGCGTAGGGATGAAGGTGGGCAGCGAACAAGCGTTTTAGTTGGGAAATAAAGGGATACGTTTCGTATTAAAGCTCTTTGATTTATTTTTTTTACTCGGTTATTTCAATTTCGAAGCAAAGTATCATCAAAACAAAGAAACTTTTGGTAAGTACTGTTATAGTGGTTTATTATGGCCATGGTCATTTATGGTATTGCTGCAGTGATTCAAACTGAGTTGGCAGAATGTAACAAAGTAATACACGCCATTGCAATATTTGTCTACGTGTTAACGAAAGCCTTTTTTTACATTAACTTTCATTAAGTTTTTGAAACATTTTCCTTCTCGTGCTTTAAGATAGGCCACAATGTTTCGCCTGCGGCAACTTTTTTTGTGCCACATTTCCACTTCCTTTGTGGACCGAAAATAATATCACAACCACATTTTTAGTCTACGCGGTCTCTCATTACTTGTTACTTTTTACAATATTGATATAACTTGCTGCCAATCAGTCATACAGCACCGTTTACTATAACTTTTTACCTTATATACCATGATGGGGTCGACTGAGGCTACTCAACCGGCAGAATGTGAAATAGAACTTTCATGTACTAAACTTTTGCTGATTTCAATTTATCTTCCAAACAGTATAATGTAATCCAATATTTTACCAAACATCGTTTGTATCATATTAATGTTCAAATCTATTCAGCAAGGTGTTTACTTTGATAGTGATGTTAAAATAATTTCCATGCTGTCCAATAGTAATGGAAACTGACACAACTCTTATCACAATATTATAACAAGTCTGTTACTCAGAAGCACGGTATTCTTCATTAGTTTACGATTACAATCCTGTGTGTGAACTGTGCAAACAGGCCTAAACCTACCTGATAGATTTTTCTATTTCTACATCCAGGCAGTATTTAGACAGGGGAACCCCAATTGGCAGATTTTCATACCAATTCAGTTGGTGGAGAGAGTAGCATGTGTAACATACTTGCATGCCCGAACATGGAAGTAACTTTGAATAAAACTGTAGGTTGTGTCCGATTACTGCCCCACAAGTAGCTGCTTGGATCAGTGCCGTTGTGAGGTCTGCTGGTGGTGTGAAGGTAGTGGCCTAGTCTCTCCACGACAGACAAAACAAGGGAGACATAACGCACCACAACTCAATAACCTATTACATCACAATCTCCTCCCTATCGCAGTTCCTTATACTAGAATGAATGGCCCTTCTGGGGAACTTTGTGACACATTAAACATACAGCCGACTCGCTTGTAGAGATTGCATCGTAATCCATACTCAAACAGGAGTGCGTTGATATGATTTAGAAAAAATATTATACGTAATTCGTACCCTAATATGTAACAAGGGAAATCAAACAGGAGTGTGTTGATATGATTTTAATTGTTTTTGAAACAATTGATCCAAATTGTGCCATGTAGGAAATCAATCTGACTGTCTTCTGTGGAAGATCCGGGTAGTCATGGACACCTTATGATCATCACCTCCCCTGAAATGCAGTCCCTCCACCACTGGTTTTGGTGTTGGATAGCACGTTATCGGTATGGGCTAACTGGGTATAAACCACCAGATAGCCCGTTCTTGTTGTTGCATTTAAGTTTTGGTTTTTTAAAGAGGAGCTGCTTTTATACTTGCGTTGATGTTGCTGTGTTGATATCATGTCTATTATTGTGGCAGGAGACATTGGTGTGCCCTGGGATTTGTGCCAGGATTGTAAATTCCTTGCTTCGCGAAGCTTTTAACTGCCAGCACAACCCTTGTATATGTGTGGCCTCCCAGCCCTCTTTGCCAGCACAGAGTAGCATGGCTGCCATAAAGGCTTCTCTTTCTTCAGAGACAAGTGGCCCCGAGGCCAGTGTTTCCCCCCCTGTTTGTGTCAGAGTGGAGCTTTCTATAAGTCTGTCAAAGGAGGAGGACGGGGGGGGGGTTTGTTCAGGGGACAGGAGTTTGCAGTTTGTATGACAGGACTCGCTGGATGTTCTCTGTGCAATGTTGTGAGGATGCTTCCTGCCACAAAGGTACAAAGCTGACGGATCTGAAAAGCCACTTAGAAAGGTCTCTCTTCCTTCCAGCTCTTGTTGCCGTGTCTCTGCAAACTTTCAAGAAGACTTTTATCAGATCCACACAGATGCTCTTTCTTTTTTGGAGTTTACACAATTCATTAGAAAAGTTTAATAGGCACACTTGGAGGATGGTTCTAGAGTAAGGTAGGTGCTGCTTGAAGAGAAACGTCCTCTAACGATGGCATTGTAATCTCTGGTGATCTCATCGTTTCTTTGGTTCCACAACAGCCCCCTCTGTATTTCTAATGATTGTAGTAAGCCAAGACAATGCAACTTTGTGTGGGAGTGCAGTGCTCTATTGTGCTTTGTACTCTTCTTCTGAGATGTCTTCTCTGACTCCATCTCTGCACTGGAATCGAAACGCATCTGAAGACCAAAGAGAGAGAAAGAGAGAGAGAGAGAGAGAGAGAGGCTACTTTACCTCCTGGTCAGATCTGTCTGCTAACATTAAAAGGATTTGCTAAACATCATGTTCTCACCGTCCAGTGAAGTCCTTTAAGTGTTGGACTCCTAAGCTGACTGAACTTGCATTCGGCTACTTGGCAAAGGCCTGCTTAGCTCAGCGGCACCACTCTCCGTGTTTACTCATATTATTATGGAGGCATTCCAAGACCTGAGCTGGCCAGGCACCTCTCTGTAATCAGGCACGCTTTGTAGAGAGCTTTGTCTTGGGCCGTGGGTACACAGCAGTGGCGCGTCGACGGACTGAGAGGGTGATGTAACGTCCGGCGCGTTGAAAGTGTCCAGACATAATTGTTTTGTTTTTTTTTGCCTGTGAACAACGGGTGACAAGTGGACAGCAGGTTTTTCCTGAGCAGCACATCTGGACTGGAGGCCTTATCCGTTTGAAGTGTGTTTGCCGATGGCCATGTGTTTGGCTTAGGCCCATGCATATTATTTGTGTTGACTAAGGTGCTGAATAAGGGTGTGTTCAGCATGTGTCTTCTTGACATACTCTATACTCGAAATGTCTTCATTTGTTATTAAGCAATAGTATTAGTATTAATAGTATAATAACGATCTTTTTTTTTTTTTTTGCTTTGTTAAGTTTTCAATGCTTCCCTTTCTAATGCATTTGGTGGCATGTGTCATGTTTTCAGCATGCGTATATGTTTTCACTAGAAAAATATGTTTTTAGCTTTGTTTTCTTTATCTGCACTTGTTGTGGTAATAGTAAGTAGGCTGTAGTTGTAGGCTAGTTCTAATTTAAGGTCAATCTGACATCAGGTGTATCGGACATGAAGTGAATTTACCAATCGCATATTAAGGAGAGCACATTTTAGATTAGTAATCCAGATCTGCCAAGATGTTTTAAAGAACCTTTCTTCTAGATACCAATGTTCATATAGTAGGAAATAGGGTTGTTAATGACTTTATTTGTATCACACCCTATTAAAAGGATTTTTAAACAAGCTGAGCACTGTAGTTTGTCTTTGGAAGGCTCAGCTGGATTGACGGGATTTAGATTTACAGTGATTTTTATAACCAATATGTATTGAACTACAGGTTTCCAATCTTTAGATATTTCTCTTTGACGTCCTAAAACATTAATATCTGTGCATTTTCAATTTATCCAAAGAATTGACCGCAGGAATTCTGAATTCACAGTGTGCATGTCGGGAGGTTTCAATGAAGTTTTCCGTTAACAAGCGCTAACGTAGAGGCTGGCCATAGATGTACGGCAGCCAATAAAGGAAGATTTTGTGTGTGTGGGTGTGTGTGGGTGGGTGCACGTGTGTGTGTTTTAAAACCCACAACAAAGCCTTTTGATTAGAGAATAGGCCTGAGAGAATGGGACTGCTGTGCTTTTTGGGCTTCTGTCCAACCTTGAGTCCCTGATAGGGATAGTCACCCGTCCTAACAGAGTATCCTGTGTCCTGTGGTGACAGCTTACTTTAACCAATTACTGAGGCAAAAAATACCTTAATTGATATTCCGAGTCTGAGTTAGGTGATCCAAGCTTGACAAAGGTACCCAAGAAACACACTTGAGTCAGCTATTAAATACACACGATAAGTCTAATAGTCCAATCTAATCTTTGTAGTCAGGGGGTCCCTTAGGACTAGCGAGTCTGCGTCTTTTGGAAGCAAGGTCCTTTATTTGAAATGTTAGAAGAGCAATTTTTTTTTTTTCATTGCGTCTTACAAGTAATTGTAACAAAGTTACAAGTAACATGGTTACATTTCAGGTAGTTGGATTTTAAAATTCTTAAATACTACAGATGTGTGGTACTTTTTGGCGGCTAGAAATGCATTTATAGTCAGGAATACTTCACGCCATCATAGCCAATGTAGACCGACACGCATTATAACAGCAGCTATTCTCTCGTTTTAAGCACATGGCCCTAATTCCTGGGTGGAGAGCTTTGGAAATGAAAGGCTTATCACAAGCACTGGTTTACAAGCATACAGTATGCAATTGGCTTGTTAAACATAATTGCATTGCGTCCAGTTCATTTTTAGTTTCGCATAAAGACATGTTATTCTTTTCAGACATTTGTCTGACAGGAGTCATATCCAGATTTGTATTTTGTGGACAATGTTTGACACACCGATCTGTATTTGTATTTGAATGGTTATTTACAAAGTTTTGATAATTGGTTTAAATGTTTTTGCTCTATTGTCTTTCCTTCACAATTCCAGAACATTTGCAGGTCTTTTTTTTATCAATTTTTCGTGTAGCCTACCTAAGTGTCACATTTTGTTCAGAGTACTGCAAGCTTGTCCAGTCAAAACACATTCAAGTCGCTAGCAAGTATCATTCACGTGGTTGTAAACCCCATGGCTTTCTGCATATGCGTCTGTGTCATGATTTGACGACTTTTCTGTTTGCAGGAGCTCTCTGTGATCTGTCAGGATGATGTCAGATGCCAGTGACATGTTGGCTGCAGCTCTGGAGCAGATGGATGGCATCATAGCAGGTACGGCATCGTCTCAGGTGATCACTGAGAGAGCGTCTCTCTCCACGATGGTGTTGTCTCGGGCGTAACGAGGGATTGTTTTTCCAGGTCAAGGTCTTTGTTAGGAAGAGTTCACTTTTCCTTAACGCTTCCCACCAGTGTCGAGCTGAGGTTGGAAGGAAATTTGCCAAATTTGTGCCAAAAAAAGGCACAAATCACTGGACCATCCACATCACATCCTCTTTTCTTTCTTTTTTTTTTGTACCTTAAATCAACGTGGACATGTTGTCAGAAGAAGAACCCTTTTTTTCTCCCCATTGGTTAATTTTAGAGCTGACATTTTAGTTTAGCCTTTTAGTTCACGTGATGTCCCCGGGACTACATTCCCCAAATAGCTTTAGCCTTTATCCTGTGCTTCAGTCATGAAGGCTCTGTGACTTGTAGTTTTAGTATCCCCCGCTGAGTCTCGTGTAAAGCTCTTGGCTTTGTTAAGCCTCCTCACTTGTCTGTTGTGTTAATTCCTCTAGTGGGAGGGGGGGGGGGGGGGGGTGATTTTACACTATCCACTGTCCTCTATTCAAATAACTAAATCCCGACTGGTCAGCAGGACTAGAACGGCTCTGGCCATGCAATCAAGCCAGTCTAAACTCTAGAGAAGGAGACACAGAACCTGAGTGTACAGTGGTGTGTGTCTGTATGTATAGTACACCCAGTGGGAGGGTGGATGTATCGTAGCTTTCCTTTCCGTCATTGCCCCTTCGAATCGGCCTGTTGCGTCTGTTCCTCCGTAGGCTCCAAGGCCATGGACTACACCAACGGTCTGTTCGACTGCCAGTCCCCCAGCTCTCCCTTCATGGGCAGCCTGCGAGCGCTGCACCTGCTGGAGGACCTGCGAGGCCTGCTGGAGCTGATGGACGCCGAGGAGAGGGAGGGCCTCCGCTGCCAGATCCCCGACTCCACCGCCGACAGCCTGGCAGAGTGGCTGCATGGACGCGTGGTGAGACCTGTGCACGAGCACACGCGCACACACGCACACGCACACACACACATGCACACGCACACTGTATATAAACATCCTGTAGGCAAAAAAGTGCTCTACAGACAGACTGTTCATTACTGTAAGAATTAATTAGAACTAGAATTTTTCTGATAGGCAACGTCATTGAGTAGAGCAACTGATTACAGTAACTCTCTACACTGCCTACATTGACACTATATTAGATATATATTTATAAATATATTAGAGAACAAGATTAGTTTTTTGATTGACGGTCGCCTCGTTGATTTATGGCCTCTCTAAGGAGAGGCATGTGGTATATTCACGCCGTGCACAGACAGCTCTTTCGTCTGTGTCCCTATTCATCATCTCCCCGTCCCTCAGGATATGTCCGCCGCCCACAGCAGCGTCGCATTACTGACGGCTTTGCTCCGACGCGTCATGTCATTGGGTAAATATAGGGCTGGCGTTGCTGCCCCCCACCCCCCGGTCTCCTGAACCCAGGTTAGAGCCACGCGGGGGGGCGGCGCTCCTCGTTTTGGTGCTGCAAGATATATCGCTGTCGCTACGGCAACACCACCTGTCAGTCACTTCCGTGGCAGAGGCCTTGGGTGGCAGATTGAGTACGTGTTTGTTCCGGCTAGTGGGGCCCGGATGTTTCCCAGGCTCCAGAGCCTTCACGTTGGAGTAGTGAAGGAACAATTTAAGTTTTTTTTTAAAAACGTAGACATGTTTTTGCCACCTGATTCAGTCATTGCCCTACCACAATCTGTTGTTCAATATGAAGCCAGATGTCCTTGGCTGTTTAAACAAGGTATAGATTATGTCTGTGGGGTTGGCTCAGCCTGCTGGATTCAAACACACTACAAGATAAGCTTGGCTGAGGATCCCTTCACCAAAGCGCACGACTGTTAAACTGTTACTTATACACGGCTGTTCCCTGGGCTGAGTGGCCTGGGAACGAGAGATAAAAAAGCAGGTGTTGTCCCGATAGACTGGGAAAACACGCTGATGTCTTGGGAGCCAGGGTGCTACTGGCTCAAGTAGAAGGCGCCTAATGCCAGACGAACGCCACGTTCTGTGTGCAGAGCTATAACTCTCCCTCGCTGTGTATACATTTCCACCATGTGGACGCTTAGCCAGCCATGTACATGTAGGGTGTTTTGGGTAGATTACAGGGCAGCCTAAACAAGCTGTCACTTGAGACGCTAATGTGCAGTGATAATATTATTGTTGGCTCGTGTTGACCTGCATGTACAGTGTATCGCACCGACATGTGACACAGGTTATGTTACTGCTGAAACCTCTGCGCTGAGAGTCAGACGATGAAGCTCTGAAACATCTGACGGTGTCTAATGGTATTTATCTCTGTCCCCCTTGTAGTCCAACGGGCACATCTCCATGGGAACGGGGGACCTCTACCAGGAGAGACTGTCTCGGCTGGAGAGCGACAAGGAATCCCTGGTGCTTCAGGTAGAGCAGCGACATCATTAACCACCTCTAGTTAATGCCCAAGCCAAAGTTATACTTTACTGTGTTTCTTCCCGGAAAGACACCAATCATGTTCCAGACCACAGTGATAGCAGCACCGCCATGTATTGTAGCCGTGTCCCGTTGTGTTGCAGGTGAGCGTGCTAACGGACCAGGTGGAGGCGCAGGGAGAGAAGATCAGGGACCTGGACATGTGTCTGGAAGAGCACAGGGAGAAACTCAATGCCACGGAGGAGATGCTGCAGCAGGTGGGGTCTGCTAGTGAGAGGGCTCAGCTAATATTCAGTGCTACACAAAAGCACACCAACTAATGAGCGAAAGAGTAAAAAAAACAATAGATTCTTTCCTAATTTTATGCACAAACTTTTAAGAAACATTGTTTTTTTTACTTTATTAACCTGAGCCACTTTACAGAAGGGATTTTCTTGGGGCCTACTCACTGTTTCTGAGATGGAAGTAGTCCTACAGAATCTTTAGAAGTAAGGATTGAACGGTTTATTCTAACTGACCGTTCTGTCTGCTTTGACAGGAGCTCATGTGCAGAACGGACCTGGAGACCCAGAAGCTGGACCTGATGGGGGAGGTGTCCAACCTAAAGCTAAAGCTGAACGCCATGGAGAAGGACCGCATGGATGACAGGTTTAGGGACAGTGAGGTATGTCGGGAAAAGCCTCGGAGTGAGGTATGTCGGGAAAACGTGTTCGGCCTTTCTCTCGACCTCCCATGCTTTTGTCTCGCACGACCCGAAACAAACTCGCACAACCCCGCCCCCTCCCCCATTGATGCAGTCTTGCACCTTACACAGAAAGCCCCTTGTGTCTTCATGAGTTTTAAAGGCAGCCGTGTTATCAGACTGAGAAAAGATAATTCAAGAAGATGCGGGCATGCTATAAAATGCCCAGAGGTATTGTCAGTGTAATTTGTTTATTGAATATAGGGAGTGAATCACTTTGTTTGTTTACCAAGCTTTATGGAGAGCGTGAAAGGGAAGCTTCGGCCTTTTCTGAAGCACCCCCCGGTAAAACGGGCTTCAAACAAAAAGCAGACGGAGATGTGGATCTCTTATTTACTCTGAGGCACGGAGCGGGGAGATTTCTGGACCCAGATGAACCGTGCAGAATACTTGGACAGCACTCCAAAGCGTCGTGTTATTGTTTGAGCGGCACAGACATCTCTTCCACCTCACTGGAAAAGCGGGCCGCTGTCCGTGTTTCCGCTTCACATCCTGTAACCCCCTCTTTCCTCTCATCTCGTTAACTCTCGGGGAGCCTTTGAGGAAAGGGCTGGGTTGCGAGGTTCAGGGTGGGAATGTGGTCCCAGTGAATCCCTCTCAGTGTAGAGAGCCCTTACCACAACCCGTTAGTGACACAATTTTCCTCCAAGTCTATTTATTAACTTTTCTGTGCATTTATAAAATAATGTCTTTCTTTCCTGGTCTTTTTTTTGTTTTTTGCAGGATTTGATTCTGGAAATTAACGAGCTGAGGTACAGAGTGACGGACATGGAGGCCGAAAGACTACAGTACGAGAAGAAACTGAAAACAACGAAGGTAAGAGATGAGAGGTTCGCCCCCAAAAACACCTGGTCGCGTCACTCTTCAAATCACTGTCGATTGTGTGTACGTTGGTCTACTTACGTTTTTCCATTTCTTCACAACTTAATAACTAGCGTTTATTTTTTTGATCACATCCTCTGTCTTTGACTTCCACCTTGGGTCGTCTTCCTCCTCATCCTCACTTTGTTGTCTTTCACTGGTGACATCTCTATTTTCTCTCTTCTTTGGCTTACCTCCGTACTGCTAGTCCTTAATGGCCAAGCTTTCTAGCCTGAAAATCAAAGTGGGCCAGATGCAGTATGAGAAACAGAGGAAGGAGCACAAAGTCCAGGCACTGAAGGTTGGCTTTTCCCAGGGTTAATGCTTGTTATGTGATTCTTTTTGGTCTCTCCTTAGGCTCTCTCTTTTCTTTTTTCTTCTTTCTATTTATACTCTTCACCAGGATTGTTTATAACTGGTGTGCGTGGCTGTTCTACACGCATAGCTGGTTGTGGATGAAGAATCAATTATTCAATGTAATGATTCAAACTATAAATAAATACACAAAATGCAATCCAACTTCTTTTAATTGAAAAAACAAAACAAAAAGTAAATATGGCTTGTCTTTGGCACCTTGTAGTCCAGTTTAAATAATAAATAATAATAAAATAATAATAAAGTTGAGAGTGCACACAAAGCCCACTTCCTTTTCAGTTTAATCCACAAAGCACCAGTTTAAGCATACAGCACTTTCTTATGTAACCACAGGTATGTCATCGTTTTGGGCTTTCCTGCCTTCGTTTGGCAGGGGCTGAGTCTAGTTTGATGTATTTTTTGTCCCCCCCTCCCCCCTCCTTCTGTCTCATGGAATTCTAATCTCTTTCCTCCCATCCTTCCTCCACTCCCGTTTGTATGGGAACCCCCATGCCTGATGCCCCAAGCCTGCCCTAGCCCCTTTCACACTGTTGCAATGACTGTACAATATAATACTCCCTAAAGACCTGACGCAGCTCAAACCATGGACGCTGATCTCCGTCTCACACGCTCACCCATATAGCAGGTGTGGCTCTGTGTGAGTCTGCTTGCCACGTCGGCGTCTGTGAACATTCGTGTCGTGGTTTTGTTTGGGTTTTGTGGTGAGTGTCTTGTCTGCCGGTCGGAGTTCGGGGAACTACCTGACCGTCTGTTGTGCGTGGAGCAGGAGGAGCTGACGGCGCTGAGGAGGCAGCTGGAGGGCAGGGACGGCGAGCTGAGGAGGCTGCAGGAGGAAAAGGGCCTCACACCTGCCGCTCCCGGAGGCACAGACAGCACGGAGAAAGGTGGGATAGCCAGCAGTTCACCTCACAATGTCTCGGTTCTCTGCTCCTGATTAGACTAAACACATGGACTTCAGTTCACCTGGAACTACTAACCCCCCTTCCCTTTAGCAGAGAATGAAAGACGCACTTTCAAAATGTCATATATTTAACATCTGTCCAATCGTTAGTCAATCTCAGACAGTATGACCCCCCGGACCGTTTTCAGAAACTGCATCCAGTTTTTTGTCGATTCTTTGTCCCGTCTAGTCTCTCATCCGGACGACACTCTTAAAAAGAGGCTGAAGGAGAAATGTAAGGGGGGCTTTTTTTTATCGTTTTTGTTCTGTGTCGCTCTTGCTCATCTGTCCCCCTTGTGTGCATGTGTGGGCATGAGCCTACTCGACCTTGCTTGTCCGTGCAACCCCTCGGAGCGCTGTCCAATCCGCGGAGACTGGAGCTCCCCCTCTCTGTCAAACTGTTTAACTCTCCCAGAGACACTGTTTAGACTGCAGGAACGTTGATAAGAATGTGTAAGCATTCCACCGTGGAACGTGACGAAGTGTTGACCCGCGTAACAGCATAACAAAGAAAGATGTTTCGTGTTGTTTGTGTAACCGGCGGAATGTGTGGACTGTGTGTTTTTTTTTCATCGTCTGTTTTCCTCCTCGCCTTTTCCACTGTTTGTTCTGTGCTCCAGTTGACTTGTTTTTTACCCCGCAACACGTTTTGAAGTTTCTCCCCTAGCCTTGTAGCCTCACCTTTTGTTATGGACGTTCCGCCGTTACAACTTCTCCTTGCATCACGCTCCCCTTCCTTTGCTGACCGTCACTGCACCTTTGCTAACACCCGGCATCTGACTCACAGCCGTGTCCATGTTATGTACAGTGCTTTGTGATGGGCCTCAAATGCACCATCGTCACTTGAGCTGGACCCGTTCGATGAAGTGGTCCGTTCGTTTTAATTCGTTAATTCTGAGGCCGAAGAGCAGATGGGTGTGGAAACCCGTTCACGTTTGGGAAAGTGGTTCATTGTGCGATCTAATAATGTCACGCTGACGGATATGGCCCACGTGGTTGATTAAACTCCACGGTAAGTCCAAGGACAGCTCCCAGCCCTAGCGTTGACGCCGGCGATGTTGTTGTGTGATCTTAACCCGACGTCTCTTGTTTGTCCTCCTACCAGACGTGGAAGTGCAGAGAATGAAAAAGGCCATGGAGTCCCTCATGGCAGCCAATGAGGAGAAGGTACACTGCTAGGCCTAGCGTGGCTGTGATTGGCTACCTGGTCTGCTGGTCTTTCTTCGTCGTGTTCTATGCTTGTATAAGCCTGCCATGTTTGTGTGTGATGCCCATGTCTACTCCCCACAGGACCGTAAGATTGAGGAGCTGAGGCAGTCGCTGCTGCGCTATAGAAAGGCCCAGGACCTGGTGGTGTCGGTGCAGGGGCAGAAAGGTCAGATAAACACTCCTCCCACTGTTGATACACTGGGTGTCTGAAGCTACATTCAGTTGGACACAAGCATATCGACAATGAGATGTTAGTAAAAAATAAAGATATCCTTTGTTAATTCGTTACCAACCAAGCAGCACCATTTTGGTCTCCTTCACAAAAGGATATGCAAAAGTTTGGCTGTCTTTCAACTTTCTTTCTTTTTTTCCCCCTAAAATCTTTCCATATAGAGAAACCCAAAGATGGTGAGAGTGATGAGAGCCAAAGTGACGGCTCTATTTCCATGGCGACGGCCGGCGCGGTTACCATGGAGTTTGAGAGATACGGACTGGGGGGCGTCGAGGATGTTGGAGGGAAGGGCCTTGATGAGGTACTGCACGCCACCATGGCACGATGACACAAGCGGTTAAATCCCCTGACTGCGGCTGTGTCCCCAGGGCGATAAATTTACACCAACTGTAAACGTCTGTATTCCACGCCAGGGCCACATTTCTGAAAGAGGTGCTAAAAGGGAGTTGTGTGGACAAGATCACTTTTGATGTTTATTTTCAGAATCATTTGAGCTTCTTCAAACATTAGGATTGTTTTTCGTTGCTCCTTCCTTCGGTTTGTTTAAAAAAAAAAGAATAAAAAAAAAAAAAAAGATACTGTAATTTGAGACCCCGTCACAAAACATCTTACCTGCAGGGTATCAGGGTGCATCGTCTTTGAACACCTTCCTGTCTGTTACCGTACTTGTGTTCTTCCAGCTGGAGGATCTGTACGGACTGAGCAACGTCACTCCCGCACCCAGCTCCTCGGCGAAGTCGACGGGGGAACCGGATAAAAGGCCGGAGAAGGAGTCTACAGAGCGAGACGGGTAAGACCCCGGCCCAGGCAGTAAACGACGTCACCCCGCCGACGTACATGTCAGCCTTGAGAATTTTCCCAAATTCAAAGTCGCAGGCCAATGCCGTTGGTTCATAGCCCAAACGAGAGGTTCCCACCCGCACATAGCAGGCCGCCCCCGTCTTGTTCAGGTTGGCACGCCAATCTCCCCCCGCCCCCCCCTTTGCCTTTGTCCCCTGCAGCCAGACAGGCTGTGCGAGAGAATCCCAGGAGCTCCAGTTATGTTCTCCAATGGCGTGAGTATGTGTGAAGCGTGCGTGTCACATCCTGTAGCACCTATTTTGAGAATTCCTCTTAGACTGTCCTGAAGGCCCGCGGGGAAAGAATCTGAATCTGGCTCGGCAACACGCTCAGAGTGCTCCCTCTTTTGTCATTTCAGCAGCCATGATCCAACCAAGTCTGGCAGTCAGAACAACGTGGATGGAGGCAACAGTGTAAAGGTTAGGATTACAAATTTGTGACAGCCATTTTTTTTTTCTTTTTTTTTTCAAGTGCTTAATTTGCAAAGGTCACTTAATTTTACATGCGAATCCCATTACTAACGCTCTCATCATTCCACCCTTTCCCAGAATGCAAAGGCACTACAGCAGCCTACAGAGGTTGGTTTGTTTTCAAGGCACTCCCTTTTAAATGTCAGACGCTCCTTTTTGCTCAAGTGTTCGTGTGTAGTCTTATGTGTTGGATTCTCTCTTTATCATTCTGCGCCTCATGCTTCGGGCCTCTTCTGTCTTAATAGAAGATGGAGAACCTGCTCCTCCTTCTCAAGGTCTGCATCCTCAGTGGTTGTGACCTGTCATTCTCTGTTTAGTCCGTGTGACCGTGTGAAACACAAACGCAAAACAGTTGTATAGTAATACATATAAAGTCTGAATGAAATAATAATTGAATGCATATTTTTAAAGGACATTATTGTTATTGTACACAGTTGTAAAAGTCATTAGTTGGCCTTCAATGAGATTTGTTTCATTCATCCCCTTCCCTAAACAAGCAGTGTGAAGAGAACAGTAAAATCAACGATCGACCTCCCAAGTCTCCCTCCTCCTCCCAGCCGGCAGCCCCAGAGGAGGACGGCTTTGGCAGCCGAAAGGCCCGCTCCTCCTTCGGGAAGGGGTTCTTCAAAATTCGGGGTGGCAAAAGGACGGCCAGCGCCCCTAACCTGGGTAAAGTCTCTATCTCTCTTCATCTGGAGTTTGTAATCTGGGGTCGTTTAAGCAAGCTGTGTGCGGTCGTGGGAAACGAAGACCTTTCTTTCCTCAGCACTAGTTTCCTTGGTTTGTGATTTTTCCGTCTTTGCTTTGGAAATTATAATTAATGGTGGAAATTGCAACTTCAATTTCAACTTGGTTGTTTGTTTACACCATTGTCTGTCTCTATGAAATTCCCCGTGGACCCCAAACTCCTTCGGAATATGAACCAACACCATAAGTTCTGATCCACAGAAGCTATCATGTGGTTAATTTTGGAAATCCCCTCCCTTTTTTCAGAACTGAACTTTTGATCTACATTGACATATATATATGTGTGCGTGTGCGTGTGCGTGTGTGGTCCATGTCGCTAGCCTCCTGCTCGTACCTCCATCCCTTGTCTAATCTCTCTCCTCTGTGTTGTTCCTCTGACTCTGTCGCGTATGTTTGTTGTGACCCGCGAAGACCGCAGCCGGAGTGCGAGTGCACCCATGTTAGGTACGGTATAGGATGGCAGGATGCAGGAAGTATGGTTCCCCCCGGTGAAGGAAGAACAACTCGATCGCGTTCTCTTCATATTTACCATACCCCCCCTTGCCCATCGTTCGAATGCCATAGTTCTAGTCCGTTCAACTGGAAACGTTTCAGTACGCAATGCAGTAGTTGCCGTAGATACCGAAAACCACACACGTTGACCATTTTCCAAGTAGAGCTGTCGATCACTAGTGTCTGGAAAACATAGGCAACAACGTGGGTTTATTTTGTACAGCATGTTTTTTTTGTTTACAAGCATGTTCTTGTTAAATCTTTTATTCAAATGAAACAATTTTAATTTAGAATATCCCGATTTATTTCTGTTCAGTGCTGATTTTTGTCTTCACTCTTTTCTTCACATGTTTAGTTTCACTTGGGATTGTGGGATAAGGAAACGCTTTAGTCTAACCAGTCCTTTGTTGTATTGCTACTACAAATTCAAAAGCGTTGCATGAGTCAGGCTGGGTATTACCATTAATACCCATCTCCATGAGCCCCTAGTCTTCCTGGGGGCCATGGGCCTACCTGGGGGTGTTCCGGGGTGCGCGGTCTGGGTTTAACAGTCTGTCGGTTCCATCTCCGCTGATCTGCCTTGATTTGAGTCGCTCAGCGATTCTGACTGTGTGTGTGTGTGTTTCTGTGTCTGTGTGTGTGCGTGTGTTTGTACAGCTGAGACTGAGCGAGTGGGTACAGACCATCTGGACCTGGCGGGGATGCCTCAGAGGTCAGCCAACAGCGACAGCACCCAAACGTTACCTACGTCCCCTGAGGGCAAGAAGAAATCCAAAGGAATCATGAAGCTCTTTGGAAAGTGAGTGGTGTTTGGATTCCCAGATTACATGATGGCGCAATGGGTTTCTTACCTTGGAATATGGATGTATATTAAAGAAGCAAGGTTGTGTTGCTACGAAGCTTCGTAACAGGTTTTAGTCTTGTAATTTTCCTTTTTTCTGCGTGTCTCTTTTTTGTAAGACTAAAGAGAAGTCAGTCCACTTCGTTTAACCTGGACGACAACATATCAGAGAACGAGTTCAAAAGGGGAGGAGTCCGGGCCACAGCGGGGCCCAGGCTGGGCTGGTCACGTGACCTACAGAGGGCCAACAAGTAAGGGTGTCCCAACAAATAAATGATTACAAGATCACATAATAATGAACACTTTGGATACAGAGGACTGTTTGATGGTGATTATGATGATGGCACGACAGAAGAGAAAGTATATTTGCCACTTTGTCAGTTCCTCATTGTAACAGAGATTTAGATCCCAGCTGACATACCTGGTTAAATAAAGAAAGATATAGAGAAATAATCAAACGGGGTACACCTCATGTTATCTTTTTCCCTCCGCTAATCCCGCACTTCGTTTTTTTCCTCGTCCTAGCGACCTGGACACTCCGTTTGCCCGCTGGTCCAAAGAGCAGGTGTGTGACTGGCTGCAGGAGCAGGGGCTGGGGCTGTACCTGAACATGGCCCGGGCCTGGATCACCTCAGGACAGACCCTGCTGCAGGCCTCACAGCAGGACCTGGAGAGGGTGAGAGAGCCCACGCTTCTCAGAAGCTCCAAAGGTCGATTGGTGACCCCAAATGTCTCTGATTGTCTGTTGATTGGTGACTCTTTTGTCCGTAGGTGTGAATTGTGTGTGTTATTGGATGTATCCCTATGTGTTAGCCCTGCGAGGGACCGGCGACTTGTTTGCTACATTATTTAAACTTTTAAACCTTGTACAGCGTCTCTGAGTGTTTTGAAAAGCGCTTTATAACTAAAATGTATTATTATTATTATGTTACTACGTAACACATACTACATGTTACTATGTAACACAGGACCCTGTTATCAGTCTTCGGACGGTATCGTTTGACGATGCCACGCAACATATTCGAATCCGGTGGACAGATTATTTTATTCAATCGGGCTTTATTTTATTTATATATTATTTTATTTATGTATTATATGCAATACTGAGCCGTGGGACTGGAGACGCTGCTTTCCCCTGTGGATGGAAATAGTCTGTTGTCAAGCTAGCTTTGTCTGTCCCAGGGGGGGAGGGTGATCGCCATAATCCACCATGGTTGTCATGATGTGTCTGTATCAGGAGCTGGGCATCAGGAACCCGCTGCACAAGAAGAAGCTCCAGCTGTCCCTGCAAGCCCTGGGCTCAGAGGAGGAGGACAACAAGGGCAAACTAGACTTCAACTGGGTGACCAGTGAGTAATGGACATTTTGTGTTTTTTTTTTACTTTATAAAACAATATATGATTGGTCGTGTAGATGGAAAACTCCACAGAGGTCTCGAGGCGCTGATCTGAGGTCTGATCACGTTATCTAGAACTGACAAGTTCTCCCTGATCGGCCCGCACGGGTATCTCGACCTAATTTCTCCCTGACACGGCTCTCGTCCCTCTCATCCTCTGCCCTCGTTCTCGCTCCGCCCCACCCCCCCACTCCACGCAGGATGGCTGGACGACATCGGACTGCCCCAGTACAAGACCCAGTTCGACGAGGGAAGGGTGGACGGCCGCATGCTGCATTACATGACCGTGGTGAGTTGTGTCAGGTGGGCCGTGCCCTGGGCCAGGCACGAGTGGCCCCTAATGTTCCCCCCGCCCACTGTCGTTCTCCTCAGTGGGCTTGGCAGCATGCAGTGTGTGATTAGTGACACCGGAGAAGGTGGACAGGGTCAGACTCACCTTCTGTGAAAACAGTAATTATACCGGTGAGACGCAGCAGTAAACACACTTAGTCCTTTTCAAACACGCTACACCCCCCCGTCTTTTGAAGACTTTCCAAAGGCCAAAACGGGATGACTGGTGTCGGTGGTTTTGCCAAGTTGATTCGCCGCGCTGCTGTGCTTTCCGTACTAATTTGTTTTTGGTTCCCGTTTGTCCTACAGGACGACCTGTTGTCCCTGAAGGTGGGGAGTGTCTTGCACCACCTCAGTATCAAGAGGGCCATTCAGGTGCTCCGACTCAACAGCTACGAACCCAACTGCCTGCGCCGACGGCCCTCGGACGAGGTGTGTCGCTGTGAAACGGACAATGTTACGGATGTTTTTACTCTTTTCTTCACGATTAATGTTGCGAATTATCAGTATATGACTTTCCTTGTGTCACGTGATAAAAAAAGCACGGTAGCGCTGATTTGGTTTAGTACAGTGAGCTGGGTCTTGTCGTCCTAGAACAACATCACGCCAGCAGAGATTTCCCAGTGGACCAATCACAGAGTGATGGAGTGGCTACGCTCCGTGGACCTGGCAGAGTACGCCCCCAACCTGAGGGGAAGTGGAGTGCACGGCGGACTTATGGTGAGAGAACGCCACCGCAACAAGGAAAAGCAATGGATTGACGAGTAGAAAACCTGCAGGGTTTTAGGTACAATATTGGATTGTATATTAGGATCAGGGTTATAGTAAAAGTTATTTTGGAAACAACTCCAAGCTGGAAATATAAATAAGCCCACTGCACATTCTCAGGTCAAGGTTAAAATAAAAGCTACGCTAGTTTCAGTGTGAAAATTAGCAATACAAGAGAGAGAGAGAGAGAGAGAGAGAGAGAGAGAGAGAGAGAGAGAGAGAGAGAGAGACACAAAAAACAAAGAGAGAGAGAGAGAGAGAG